>VXBI01005474.1:0-27114 GCA_013397375.1 Toxostoma redivivum
ACCCAGAGCCCTGGCTGTCTTTTCCTCCACTCCATGTGCTACCGTGCCAGAGAGCTCCCTCTCCCCGGCCCTACCCCTCTTCCTTTTTTCCGGTTCCCTTTGTCCATCCCCCCTCCTCTCACCTTCCTGCGAGAGACAGCTATTACTAAGTTGTAGCCATAAGTCCTTAGCATAACAATGGGAAAAAATTCCACAGAAAGGAAAAGAAAGAAAAAAATATGATTCAACTCCCAACATAGAATTAGAGACATCTCAAGTACTTTCAGAATATCTCTGAGAGTATAGAGTGCTAATGATACTGCTCTAGCCTGAGAAAAGTAGGGACTTAAGGACAGTACTTGGCATTGAAATGTTGTTATGAAGTTGAGAACTTCAAGAGTACTGAAAATAAATATACACCAGTTTATTTCTCAAGATATAGCATAGTTGTAGGTATAGTGATTGTGAGACCATAGCTGAAGCTCTGACAGGGCCTTTTATTTCTTTCCTTTTGCCTCACAATACTTGTTCTACCAGCTACTGAGACTGCATAGTGCATCACAGAAGCACAAACCCTCTCAAGTAC
Organism: Toxostoma redivivum; assembly: GCA_013397375.1. Classification (NCBI taxonomy): domain Eukaryota; kingdom Metazoa; phylum Chordata; class Aves; order Passeriformes; family Mimidae; genus Toxostoma; species Toxostoma redivivum. The sequence goes on from VXBI01005474.1 coordinate 566, forward strand.
TTTCAAAATAAGGACTTCTTCACCAAGTGTTTTGTTTTCTTTGTTTCTTTTTCTTTCTCTTTTAACCTACTGTTTAATGACTTTCATTACAATCACACAATCCATGCTTCAGGAGAAATGAAATTTTTCTTTACTCTGCACTATATTTTTGTCTTTCCTTCCCTATTAATTAAAAGCTATTAGTACCTTAACAGTTTGATATAAATAACTGATGGACATTATATTTTTATGTGATTTTGGTAAGTGTTGGTAGTCTTTTATCAGCTGTTAAATTGTATTTAAAATCAATATATGTATGTGGCATGATTCTAGTATCTTTTCATGTTCAATTCAAAATTAAACAACTTACAAGTTCATTCATTGAGAGTAAACCCCAAACTATATTAGCACAGAGTTATTGGATAATAGGATTATTGTCTCTTAATTGCCACTGATGCATAAGTGTTGTGTTTACTTTTCTGCTGAAATTTACAACTAAAAGAATTTTCCTACAGCTAGATAATGTCTACTATCTTTAATTTTCCATAGCGTCATACTATAGGCAGACTTACTGAATAGTAAGAAATCACAAATTGCTTTCTACAAGCACTAGAGATTTTCACTCTGAGGTACTGGTTGTTCTGTTTGAAATATCAGAGGGATGCAAAATAGTCTTTTGGGATGCAAAATAGTCTTTTGGTACTTTCTCTAACAACATTCCTAGTTAATTTTATATAATTGTCTCAAAAATGAAGTAGAATATATAATCTAACAAACTCTTTCTTCACATGTTCTAATGCTGTCAGTTTCATAGCTGTCTTGGGGTGACTGTATGATGCCTGTATCCCCAAATCGTCTGTTCTGTTGGTGTTGAATATTAAATTCTCCAACTTTAAGACTGGTTCCAGGAGTGAAGCAGGGGGAAAGAAGAAGTGCAGGGTTTGTTATCAGAGACTGCACCAGCTCCCCCGCATTCCTGCTGGCACTGTGTTGTCTGCGGTGGACAGCGAGGGAGAGCTCTTTTTTGCTCTGGGTGGCTTCTTCTGGCTAGCTGAGGCAGAGNTTTGCTCTAAACCAGGACAATAGCTCAAATACTCATCTTGGTTTAAATTAATCAGGAATAAAAAGAAGCATAAAATGTAAAAACAGTAATGAGTTTGTTTCCATAGAAACATACCATGCTCTCTGCCAAAATTAAGTGCTGACTTTGTATTCTAAAAGATAGTTGTGCAGACAACACGTGCTCACTGATCTGCAGATAATGTATCAAATGTCTTCATAGTATGCATCTTCTGACTGTGTTACGCATCATTAGCAAATCTTTGTGCCAGTATCTTACTGCCAACCCTTGCTGTAATCTTTGTTACCTTTATTCCATGTTCTGACTTTGGAACGGAGAAGGAAAATATTAGTTTCAACTATGCATTTTCTACTGCAAGTCTCAGGTTTAACAATTGATAAGCTTGTGAACCTCCTTCTGCCACTATTCTCTGTAAAATCTTTGCTCTGTTAAAAATCTGTGTGTACCTGTGGATACTGTTGCTTACAGTAGGGCTGACTGCTCATATCTAGGGTATGTTAATACATAATAGCAGTATTGCTTGTCTGGTAATGTAAATTCTGAAGCAAAGTAAGTTCATTACAAAATGAAGGTATGATAAAGTAGACATTTAAAAGAAAGAGGTTAATTTTCATTAATTTTCTTAATTTTGCAATGGTGTCTCTGTCCTATATTTCAGATGATACATAGAAGGCAAAAAACTGGCAAATATATAAAGGAGGGTGAGAATATGCAAATCAGTTACTGAGTAGTAGTTACAAACCATCTGCAGCAGCAGCAGCAGAACTCTTATGGAATGATTTTTAGTAGTACTTGGAAATCTAATAATTTTTATAGGCTGTCTTGAAATAGCTTCTTTTTGTAGCATTCAATTTACTACAGTGAACCCCTTCACTTAATTTGTTTTGATTGCCAAGACGTAGAGATAATTTTGGGGAGAAATCAATACTCAACATTGTTTCCTAAAATCCATCCCTGGCTTTTTGCTGTGACCTCAGCTTGTGCTTATTTTCATAAATCCTTCCATCAGAAAACACTGCTACTGTGATTAATTCATGATCCTTTTAGGGACTGGAATTTTATTTGCAAATACCACTCTTTTTGAGGGAAGCAATTTCTAAATCTTTAAATACGAATGCATAAAAATTATTACAAAAGTTACCAGTGGGCTGTCTTTTGCAGAATGCTGACATGCAGTTTCCTCAAACTCGTTTTTTAAAATCCATTCTGTTTATAGATTTGCAGGCTATTAACATTAAAGAGCTGTTCCGTGATGATGAAATTCATTTGCAGTGGAATATTTTTCTTTTGGGGAGCAAAAAGAGGTCATTTCACAATCTAGAAAATTGCAGTACGCTGTTTTGTCCTATATTCTTAATCTCCAGTTATATAAACAATTTTATTTATTCTCCAATTCATTTTGCATCTGGATCTCTGATTAAGATTGATCCTCAGCTATTTTCCCCTTGGTCTCTGCTTTGCACTAATATATAGCAATCATTAAATCAAAATGACATTCTTCCTAGCTGTCTAGAATTGGTTTAGCTGGTAGGAACAGCTATAGTTTCAAGCGACTGAAAAACTGTCATTTGGGCGTTGAATTAGCATTATTGTATTTTAGAAAATGTATTCAGTATGTCAAGTTTGTTCATTTCACAAGTAGCAAACTTACATACTTAAATACAAGGTTTGCCTTGACAGAGAGGTGTTTTGACCTTTTCTTTTGCAGGAATAGTTTGGGATTAGTTCCATTCTGTACAATTCCTTCATTTTACAAACCTATGAAAGTCAGACTTCAGAGAAGAGTTGGGGAGAGAGTGAAACCTCAAGTTTTCACAGCCAGTGCTCCCTTTCTTCTCTTGAGATTCTGATGCTTTTTTTCTTCGGTCAGTTTGAGTGGGATTGTTTTGATTTTCAATTTTTTGTACATTTCATCATCCTCTTCTTTTTTATATTTTCATGTATTACCACACTATAATAAATAATACTAACATATGAAAAAAAGTTGAAAAAATATTTAAATTGGTATGTTGTAAAACCCCAAGTGAAAATTTGAGAAATACATTATTTTTCACAAGCTGGGGAGGGAAAGAATTGCAGCATAGTTCATATTATACCTGATATGTAATTTGATATGTAGTTCAGCTAATGTTCTAAAAGTCTCTGCAAAACAGATTTTTTTACAGCTTGCTTTGCTTTTATTTTATGTATTCTGCTTTTATTTATCAATTAAAGTGGATTGACTATTTGATGTATGGTTTCAAATATGAAGGGGCTTTTTCTCTTATGTCTGAATGGGGCCATGTTGCCTGATACATTTATGCAAGCTATAGTTTACTTGAACACTAGATTTTTATGTGTAGTTGTCAAAATTCATGCCTCAATTTGAGAGTCATTGTAAAGCTGAGGTACACCTGCATCATCCTTCTCAGTGTCATGTTTGTACAAAGGACACAGCATCTTACATAAAATAAGAAACATATTTTTTAATTTTATATTTTGATTATTTTCCTGCATTCTTGAAAGAAGAATAGTTTTCATAGTTTTTCTGGTATTTCTTAAGAGCAGAAATAGGAAGTTTTTTATTTTCCTGCATGTACAGTAACATTTTTCCTCATGTTCATATCCATGATTTAATCCTTTTGATACCTGAAGAGCGTATGAGTGTAGAACAAAAGATTAATGTGATTAATTTGGACTTAACTGGTGTAATGATTACCCTCCTTGTACTTGGCAGTGAGGTGGATGTATTGCATGGTTAAAATGGGAATTTTCTCACTTTCATCATGCAAACTTAGGTCTGCATTCACAGAAAACCTATGACCAAGCAGTGTTCCTTTTATTTGTGAAGCAACTTTACTCTTCATCAAAATTACACTAATTTTACACCATAATTGAATAAGAATATAGTCAATAGTAATTGGACAGCTTGTTTTTAAATAATTATTTTCAGTGCTTTTAAGTTGAAACTGAAAAACATTGTGAGAAATGTTTTCTCATACTATGCCAGTTTTTCAGTTAACCTGTGCTGGAAGAAAACAGAGAAGTCAGCCTCTCTTACTGGAAAGGATAAAGTTTTACTCTAATTACCGAGGATTTGGCCATGCCATTTAATTTGTCACATTTTCAGTTTTCCTGACTACATTTCCAGATTTCCTTTCAGCATTTCTTGCTGTCCTTATATTGCTTTTGTTTTTCTCAGCTTTTCTACTTCTGGAGAGTAAACCTTAAAATGTTAATATAGAAGAACAATTGTACATACATGGAGTTGTAAGTTCATATTTTTTCTGAAGCTTTACTCACATAGCATAGTTTCAGATTCTCGCATTTCCCTAGGTTTTATAATGCTTTAGTAAAATACAGGAGAAACTTAAAACCACGTTGTAATGTTTACATATTTGCTCCCTTGTGCATGTGCAGCGAGTAATTTAAGTGGAACCAGCATTTCCTGCTGTAATGTTAGAATTTCTTCAGTTGATGCTAGTTGAGCTGTACTTTACTTAATTCCTTTTCCTCCTTCTCTACATTTTGTCTGAACTGCATTTTTGTGTTTATTTCAGAACACGTGGGATTTTTTTTGTGTGTGGTCTTTGTTTTGGGGTTTTTGGTTGATCGGTTGGTTGGGTGGGTGGGTTTTGGTTGGTTGCTTTTTCTTTGTTTTGTATTTTTTTATACTTGTAAGTGCTTCCATCTTTCTTCTTCCATTAATCTGACTCAGGAGTTTGTGTATATCTGTATGAAAAAGCATTCAAGAGGAGTTCTGTTATTTGTATGAGCTAAGTATCTAGATATTGCACTTACTAGATTTCAATTGTGTTTTCTCTCTGGAATTTCCACTTAGTAGGTTCTGAATACATGTATATATATATATAAAAGAAATCTCTAAGCTGCCTTGGAAAACAGTTACTCCATTTACCTGAAAATGACCTCATGCACATGAATGCAAATGTGCAACAAGATATCAGCATGAGCAAAGTCTCTGAAACATTTCTCTTGATGGTGAAATCATCTTTACCTCTTACTAATCTTTCAAATCCAATGGTGCTACAGTGGAGTGAGCTGAATTCAGATCCTTTTAGTGAATGATAGCTAAAACTTTTCCTTAAGTTCGGAGGCTAGGCACTACTCTTAATTTCTGCTTGTGCAAAGTCATGCAGGCAGTTTGTTTTCAAAGGGTGAACATGAACGCAGAACTTAAAGGGAATTTTGCATTCAGGGTGATACAGGAACTAGAACCAGTGAGATTGACAGGGCGAGCCCTTACCAAAAGCCTTATTTCTTCCAGTTTTATGCAGAATATGAAAATCAAGAAACAATGGAGAACAAAGTTCTTTGGTCACCTCTGAATAAGAATTAGATGTGAGTTAACAGGAAACACTTTGGATTATTAATCATGCAGCAAGAACCCATCAAAATTATTTTTACTTGTGTTCTCAACATATGCGGATGAGTGTGTTTAACAAATTGGGCAGCAAATCTAGAAGTAATGGAAATAAGCAATATTCCAAGAGTATGTTTTATTAAATTCATTGCTTTGTGTCATTGCATAAAATCTGTTTATTATAGCTGAGATAATTTTGCAGTCATCAATAACATTTGCATTTTTGTTAGCCATCATGAGAGCTATCAGAGGATAATTCTCATATGTGATTAAAAACAGTTGTCCATAGAATTTACTGAAGTAATTTTTCTATCTAGTGTGCATGTTAATGTGTTATGTTGGCAAGGTACAATTTGTCTTGTCTTGTATTTTTTAGTGTATTAGAACTTCTTCTCCAAACTTAATTTACTTATATCCCTTTGTCTTCTTATAACTTAACTTATATCCCTTATATCCCTGTTGGCTCATTACTTTTGTCACTTACAAAATTGTGACATTATTTTGATTTGGTCTTCATTTTGGCAAAAGGGAAAAAACAGTATGTCTTGATACTAGTAAGGCTGTTGACATATGTTTGAGTACATTACATGAGGAAATACAGCCTACTGTACTGACGTTTTATTAAATACTCAACCAATGAAAACCAGGCTAAAAAATAAAGATGGTCTTGGGAACAGGCTTCAGCTGTAGAATTATGCAAAGGCATGAGATAAAGAAAATGTCTCTAATTTAGAGGAGATTTATCCACTGTAACAGGCTCAGGATGTTGTAGAAACTGTTTCCTGAATGTGTTAGATTAGCCATTTTTCAAAGACTGTCTATGTATATATTTAGTCCAGCTTCATGGTAGGGAACTACCTTAAATGATTTTCAGAGTATGGAATTTAAAATTAAACTTTTAAATCTCTCTGTCGCCCCCTCCCTCCCCCCTTTTCAGCCTCTCTCTCCCCATCTCTATCTGTTTTCTTGGTATAGCATTGAAACAGATTGTGTTCATATTTATATAAAAAGGCAAAAATGCTATGTATTAATTATATTACTAAGTTGCCTTGTAATTCATAAATGCTGTTCCTTTCACTGTACGTATTGTAAGATGAAAAAGGTAGTCATTGGATCACAAATAACTTTTCAGTCTTTGTGTTACTTGCAGGAATCGTTGAGGTTGGAGTAATACAGAAAATACTCTGTTTATTTTGCTCCTACAGAAATGTATCTTCTGCAGGCAGAGAGTTAAGAAAATCTCTGGTGCCTGCATTCAGTGTTCATATGGACGCTGCCCAGCATCCTTTCATGTTACCTGTGCCCATGCTGCAGGAGTGCTGATGGAACCTGATGACTGGCCATATGTTGTCTACACCACATGTTTCAGGCACAAGATCAACCAAAATGTGGTAAGGAATATGTTTTCTTATTTTTTAAAGAATGGAATTTCAGAATTAAAGTGTGTTTCCAGAGAAAAGGGAGGAGAGGATCTACACTATGCATTATCATCGTTCTGTCCATCATATTTTCATACATAACAGTCTTTTACAGCTTGAAGGATTTTCCTTATGCTGTTACCTGGAAGAAGTGATACCTGATATGTCTAACACATTTTTCAATTTATAGTCCTTGTTGAGTATAGTGTTTTGACAGCCAGAACAAATCTTTGAATTCTCTGTTTTGTTAACCTGAAGTGTATTATAAATACCATATCACAGTATCTTGCAAATATTCACAGATCCTGTGAGATAATGGATGTGGTGTATATGTAAAATGTTTGTTCTGCAGCCAAAGAGTCTCTTGAAAGTATCCAATTATAATTATTCTGTCATCTGGCAAAGTAACACTAGCATGCCCTGAAAATTCATGTTATGACTGCCTTTTTATTTCTATTCTTTGCTGAGGAGGAGCCTTTAATTTTAGATGAGACACAATGAAGAATTAGTTTAATGTCTTTTACTTTAATAAATGGTTAATATCTCAGTTAAGAGAGAACTTTTGCTATTCATCTTGGGCTTTTAAAGCTGTAAAGCTGTATTTTGCTTCCTAGCAAACCAGAAGGACTTAACATAGTTATATTAAGGAAAGAGCTTGATAAGTTAGAAGTTGCATTTTTTTTTTCTTCTTTATGCATTAGAAGTCAAAGACGTAAACACAGGTAATGTCTGTAAAATAAATGTTCTTTCAAGAGCTTGTCAGTGAATCCTTGGTCTAAATGACAAGAGTTAACAAGACTACCAAGGAGTAGGATTTTCTTCCAAATGTAATAAATTGTAATGCCTCCCAACTGGAGTAATCAGTCCTGAGTGTTCAATCTACAGGTTTTTAAAAAGGAAGACATACTGTTTATCCCTGTTCAAAATTTCCATAGAATTGCTAATTTTTATAATATTTTTGTTTTCCAAAATGGATGAACACATTAAACCAGCACACTTTATGTGGTTTTAATTTCTGCAAACATTTTCCAAGAAAATTAGTTTGGTTTGTAAAACAAACTTTAACTTCTGTCTGTACAGGTAACTTAAGATACTCTCCTTGGGGGTTTTGAAAACATTATCATTGGTTGAAAATTACTGGATTAAGTTCATGGCCAGTAAAAATAGGGCCAACATTTGTTTCCCAAATATGTTTTAGTATCTTTTTGGGACAAGTCTGTATAATCTAGGTAGTGAGATTTGCATCAGTCTCATAAATTCCACGCTTTCTTGGTGATTTTCTTGACCTATATTATATAGCGTAGAAGAAAAGAAACTCCATGAACTATGGACGAAACCAGGATTTTGTGTGGCTACTGTTTAAGGAGTTGTGTGAAGGACGTTGAAAGTGTCTTTTCTGAAACTCAGCACTAACTTTTTGGAAAACACTCACTATTTACCTTTCTTTTTCCCCCCATGGCTCAGCTAAAAGCCAGGTTTTCAGAAGATAAATAGAACTTGTACTTTTGTGTTTTCAATGGACCAAAATTTGGAAAGAGCTGATATTTTGTTAAGGAATGTTTTTCTGTAAAATTCTTAGCTTACTCCTGAGACAAAGGAGATTGCCATATGTTTTTAAATGCTTGGTTTTATACTCTGTCTTTTGGATAATTAATCTAATCACATCTTTAAGCCTTCGGAAGTTTTCTCACCATTGGTTTTCTTGTTACGCTTTTCTTAGCTATTAGCTATTACTTCATGCAGAAATAACATTGCGCTTCACCATTAGGCATAGCAATGTATATTACTTCTAATCAACTTTCTTTTTTTTTTGCCTGTTGTTTTCGTTTCCTTGCTTAGAAGTAGAACAGGGAATCATGCAGACTGAAATATTATACTCACTTAGCAAATTTTTACAGGAGTCAAATAGATTATCTTGTTAGTATGAAAAAATCTCTTCTGGTATTTAGCAGAAAAAAATTGTTCAGGAAGATAGGACACTATTATTTATCCTAATTTCAAGAAAAAAATGAAATGGTCTAATTTTTCATATAGACTCTAAATATTGTATCTAAATGTTCAGTCGCAATCTTTGTACTGACTTGGTGTTTGCTGCTTTCTTCAAGTTAAAAAAAAAATCAAAACCCAAAAATTCAACAATCAAAGAATGACTTCCGGGCACTAGGAAAAATTGTGACATATATACCTATAGTGGTATTTTAATATGTAAATCAACGAGAGTGCTCAACAAAAAAGGCCTACCTATAAATGTATATTATTACTATTATTAGCAGATCTCTTCATCTCAGGCAAGGGCTTATTGTGTACATCCAACTTACTTATGCCTGTGAACTCAAGCAAAATTTTTCAACATACTTTCATAAGTCTTTTTCACTGGGGATCAGGTTCTGTATTGTCTTCAGTATTTTAGAGTGTCTTTTTGTTGTCAGTCATTGAAAACACTGGTGGGGGTCTTCTAGAAGAAAATTCATCAAAGAGAAAATTAAAAGGGAAAACAATAATCCTTGAATTCATCTGGTGCTGCCAAATAAAATAAATACAGAAATACTAAGAACTGGAGCTTTTAAATCCTGATATGACTTTTCAAAAATATGCTTCCATGTTCATGGAAAAAAATTAAACCTGTCTTTTATATTTGCTGAAGGTATAGCTTTAGAAATAACACAAAAATTTGTGAGCAGAATTAATTTTTCTATATGGAGTGTTCTGGGTTATTGCTGTCATTGCCTATGTTATTTTTAATGTAAATTGGACTGTCAATATGCAAGGAAGGCTCCATTGTTTGCTACTTACAGGTTGTGATTTGGGATTTTTTTTCCTTTTTTCTCCTTGACTGTGCTTGTCTGTGGCATGAAACATATCCCTCACACATTTTTGTCATCAAAACTGCAAGAACACATGGAAATACATGTGAGAATAGGTGCTACAGATGGATTTGTTTTGATTAAAAGAACTCATTCATACAGAAGAAAATGAGAAAAATGAGTTGTATGCAAGTATTTTAACAAAAAAAAACCCCAAATCCAGCCCCAAAAGATCCACATAAGCCCTATGGATCAGAGAAAGCCAGCTGGAGACAAACTTATACTCACAGCTATTTCCTTTGAAAATTGTGAACAGAAGAGGCTATCTAGACAGCCCTGGTAACATTTGAAATAATAATGATCTTTAGAAGAGACAAAGACAGGACATGCAAGTACCTGCTGTTCTGTTTTTGGAGCTACTTAGAATTACTTTGTACTATTATCAGCAAGTTCTTAACCTCTGTAGCACACAGGGAATGAAGGCATGCTGTCCAATGGAAGATATAGATCCTTTTTCTGTTGAATACCTTAGTGATGCAGTGTCATTATCTGCCCCTCTCTGCTAACTACTGCCAGCCACCAAACATCTCAGCAAGACTAAGCCATGCCTTCAGAAGGACATGTTATTCAAAAATCATGAGCTGGATTATTTTTGAAATGCCATGCATAATTTCTATGCTGAAATTGGAATTCCAAGGAGTAAACAATGACATTTAAGATATAAGTTCCTGTATGGAGTAAGTCTCAGATCTTTTAGGATCCCCCATTAAAACCTGTAGCCTGAGAATATTTCTAGGTATTTAGATGTACATCAGATACTACTTCATGATAGTTACTATGAATTCATATTGATGTAGTTTAGGTATTTAAGGGTTTTGTTTCCTGCCATACAGAAAATGAAGGAGAAGGTAATTTTCTCTTTTATCTTTCTGAAATTTGCAACCAGAAGGGGTGATTATCTTTCTTTGTATCTGGTTGTTTTCTGTATTTCTGCCACTGTATCAGTTCATTCTTGGCTTTGGTACCATTAAAGAAAATCATGCTTTTTAAACTGCAGCTTTCCCAATAATCTGGTAACTACCACAGCTGTTTCTTTAATCTGATAGACTCCCTTACATAGCAGCTGTCCTTTCTGGTCAAAAATGACATTCTTAACATCAATAAATTCTTAAGATTTTCTGTCAGGAAATGTTTTCTGGGACATGCAGTCAATTACAGGGTGTACTTGTGAACATGTTTTTCTGAAAAATAAATTAAGAATCCTATGAAGATAATATACTAAAAAATAATCTCCTTGAGCTAGAATGCATTTCTGGGTTTTATTACTGTTTCTAATGAGAAATGGCATTCCTTCACTGAAAATTTTATCATTAAATGAATCTATATTGTCTCTTAAAATACTATAATTTGCCCTCCATCTTCTCTGAAGAGTTACGTCTTCTTTCAGAGAAGATTTAAACCTTTTAATAGAGTAATATCTCCTTGGCTTTCTGTAGTATAATACTTTTTCTGTTATCTCGTACAAGTAAATCAATTAATAGTCTCTAGTTTACATCTGATCCGCCTCTGCCCCCACCAAAAGCTGAATAGGATAAAATCAAAAATGGAAAGATAAATTAACATGTATGTTTACATATGTTTCAAGATTGGATAAAACATGCTAATGGACATTTTAATGCTCCTATGATAATACCAGCCAATTGCTATTTATGTAATATAATTTTTTATACTTAGTCTATCTATAGACAGTTAAAATGAGAAAGTAATAATTTTATTATACATGTAGTAATTAAATAATTATTAAATAATTAAATAATTTGTGAGTATGCTCAGAACATTATTTCTAGGTACACTTGGAAATGCTTTAGGAACATCAGTGCATTTTACTATCTGAGGTGATCTCAGCTAAATCCTGCAAATGTCTGTGACAGGCAGCTCTGACACACAGAGATTTAGTGCACTGCCGATTAAGATGGCACAGAGTATTTGTGCTTGGTATGTCCTTAGTTTTCAGGAGCAGAAAGGTTTAAAAATTTTAAATCCCGTAAGCAGGTCCAAGGAAGAAGCCCAATAGTGACAAGAAGTTAGCAAAAAAAAACAAGTCTTCAAGTTTAGGGTGGGTTTTTCCTCTTACACCAAAGCATTCACTTTACTGCTAATACTCAGAATCTAACTAAAAGAACTGATGCTGTTCTTTGTTCTCTTCAGTTCTACTGATAAAAATCCTACGGCTGTAGGATTTTCCAGATTTTCATAAGACAATTTTAAGACTATTATATTGACAGAAGAATTTACTGCCTTTGAAGGTTTCAAAAGCAGTGCTAGGAAATTTGATGATTACTTTAGTGTGGATTGTGTATAAAAGTATTGTTGTACAGTTTATATAAACATTTCCAATAGAAAATATTTAATCCTTAAATATTTTAAATATGTAAATATTTAATGCTTAAATATCCAGTGCACATGCATGTCACATAACTAGGAATGTTCAACTCTTCAGGTGTAGCCAAACTTACAATAGCTCCCCTTTGCTTAAAAACAATGGACCTTGTGAAATATTGAATAGTCAAGCTCATAAGGAAGAAGTGCCTTCTGTGTGTTACTTAAATGAGAAGATACTGATTTTATATTTCCTGGTGAAGGTGGTTACTTTTAAAGTGGAAGGTTCATGGTGTGAGCTTCTTAGTGATTTCTTTTCTACAAGGTTCCATTGTTTTTATATTTATAGAATCCATCATGTAGTTATTGATGTAGAATTTTTGCATAGTTTAACAACCCTGCTAGTCTTCTCATTGATATAATTAGCACTGGAGAATTATAAGTGAAAAGTGAAAAAAATATATTATTACTGATACACTATGCAAATAACTGATAAAGACTGATCAGTGCTATTTGGAGCTTTAGAGCAAATGTTCTGCACAATGTGGGTTAAGAAGTTCCTCAGGTACACTGCTGTAGACAGCTTTGGCAAGAGCTGGATATGCGTTTACTTATTGCATCTCACTGGGCAGACTTTCATTCTATTATGTAGAATCATACAGAAATCCAGTACTTCAAAATCTCATCATCTAAAAAATGTCTCAGCCATATTCTTGGTTCATCATATCTTCAGGAAAATTCTACAAATTATCCTACAAAAAAAAAAAATTCTAATTATGTATTATTATTATTATTATTATGTATTATGTATTATTGTTATTATTGATCCAATGCAAAATAGTTTTAAGGCATCAGTTGCAGAAATATGCTTTGATCTGGTATTATTCAGATGTCATTTGTTCTCCCACAAAGTGGAGAAATTTTGTATGTAAAAGAAATTATGTTAGCATGATTGAATTAAATTAATTTAATCTAAAGTTTTTATCTTGGGTCGTGAGCTGTTATCAACCCTGTTTTTGCACTGATAAATTTTTTTATGAGTAAGCTGGTATTTTGAATTACTTTTTCCTTTTAAATTCTTCCTTTTTTTCAAGAGAGCTAAAGTATGTGGGAAAGCCATTACAGTTGGGCAGACTGTCATCACGAAACATAGAAATACACGATACTATAGTTGCAGAGTCATAGGAGTGACATCTCAGCTTTTCTATGAAGTCATGTTTGATGATGGCTCCTTTAGTCTGGATACCTTTCCTGAAGACATTGTCGTAAGTATTTTCTCAGATTCCTATTCATTCTGGTTTGTTTTTTTTGATTTTTGTCTTGGGGTGGGTTTTTTTGTGGAATTTGACTGGTTTTCTTTTTTAAATTAGAGAGTTGGAATCTCTTTAACTACTTCTTACAACCTTGAGGAGATAACTTCTTAATATTCAGTTCATGTTTGTTGCTTTAACTGCTGGGAATGATTATTTTCTAATGGGCCTCCAAAGCTTGGTTGTTCTAATTAGTCTTTGCCATTTGACCAAGTGAATCAAGAGTAATCTTAGAAAATCTTTTAATTAAATAAGAAATATGTATTTAATAAAGGATATGAAAGAAGGAATTCCGTGTATCCTTCTCTGTGTCTTAGAGATAACTTGTAAAAATTCCTTGCAGAATAGAAAACTTATGCTGTAATGTGAAGAATAGCTCTCAAGTATCTGTTCTAACAGCTTCTTTACTCTTCCTGGTATTTAGTTTGTGAGATTACATTACTAATGATAAAAATCATAAGGGAGAAGATAGTAGTTTATCTATATGTAGTATAGTTTATTACATTTTCAAAAAGGAGCTGAGATTTTGATTTCCCTTATGCACTTACATAAACTACCATGGCTCTCATAACTTTTAAAGACCACATTGTGAACTTGGCACATATGGGCAAAATTTGCAATTCGAGAAGGATTCTGTTTCGCTTCATGTTTGCAGTGAATAAATTGCGTGCTACGCTTTGTGGTGTTCATCGAGTGCCCTTTGACATCCTTCTTATGCTGTGACTCTAATCCTCATACCTTCATTGTCCTTGGAGTCTTTTATGTGCTAAGCCAGTACTTTTGGTGTACCTCCTACTAACTTCTAAAAGTTAAAGCCTCCAGGGACCACTGATATGCAAAAGTGCTGTTTGTTGCAGGACCACTTTTCACTTGGTCCTGGATGTAGGTGTGTACATGTAGGTGTGTAGCGGGGAAGAGGTGGCTTATGCAGTGGTGCCAGAGAATACTGACTTTGCAGTTCATGAGATACAATCCCTACAAGCTCTCCACATTTTTCTCCTGTGAAAGTCTTTGAGCTCTTTTGCTTTCTGCAGACCTGATATTTTCCTGAAAGTAGCGTTAACTGATAGATACATCAGTGGAAATGATACTGTTGTTCTTAGAAGCTTCTTAGTTAGTAAAAGTCTGGCATCTTATGAAAATATGGTACTTGAAAGGTTGCATTTCTGGTCAGTGTTTGGGGATTGAGCTGTTTACCCCCAGTGGTCTGAATAGAATTCAGTCAGCAAATCTCTCATACATGTCATTGAAAATTTATCTTTTAATGCAAAATACTACGAAAGTCTCTATTAATGATCAAAGACATTCTGATTTAGGATGATCAAGATACTAAGTAAATGTGGCTGTGTTGTTATTAGAAATCCCTTTTGTATATACCTGCACTGAGGATCTGTGAGGCAAAGATGAGGAACTGCTTGTTGTCCTAATGGGGGAATCTGGTCTGGAGCTAAGAATAAATGTAATCAGGTCTGGATATGCCACAGTGCTTCTCAGATAGTGGATGAACAACATATAATTGTTTAATGGAAACACCAAATGAATTTCACATTGCTTAGAGAAATCTTGTTGTGTTTTCATTAGATAGTATACCTGCAGTAGTCATTGGAACTGAAAAAAAAAAGTGTTTTTTCTTCTTCTCAGGCTAAAGCTTACTAATCCATGCAATGTGTGTATCAGGTGTTAGTGCCGCTGGGGGGACTTACTCATCAGATCTGGTATGAAAGCAATGTTGCTGCCTGATGAAGAACTTATTTTTCTAATCTGTTTTCACTTTTCAACCAGCTCATAAAGATAGCAGAAGCTTTTTGCTCTTCCAGTATGTGTTGAATCCACTACATAATTTCAGCTCAGCTCACAATAGACCAGAATTCCAATGTTCAGATGTAGTGATTTATTTTTAAGGAGAAAAAGAGGGAGCAGGGAAAATTCAGTCTTGAAGCTTCATGGAACTGTGCATTTGATAACAACTAAATCAGGCTATACATTGTTCTCACATGTATTTCTCTTGATTTGTATTAGCATTTACTAAATATATGAGGTGGGGAATTATTAAGTGTGTTAACTATAGACACATACTTAGATTTTTAAATTTCAACATTATTTATTGCTTGGGTGTTATACCTGATTTCTTAGACTTATCACTCCTCAATTACAGGGTTTAAACGTATGAGTTAGCTGTCCAGTATGCTAACCAATCCTTTTTTATTCAACCCAGAAAGTGTAAGAGGTGTAAAGAAGTATATGGATACAATCTCTTCCTAGAAGCAGGAGAAATTCCTCTTGTAATTCATGGAAAGACTACCCTAAGAGGGACAGTACATGATATCTTAAAAGAAGTGAGATGACGATTTTCACAGTTAGTTTAATGATGCATGCACACAACTAGGGAGTGCATATACTGCAGTCCTGAATAATTGATACCAGCAGACAGCATGTATGTGTGCTACTTACCACTTCTTGAAGTATTGATGCTCCATAATTTGTCCAACAGCTGCTAGCACAGCACCAAGAAAAGTACTGTTCTGACCAGTAGGCCAGATGTCAGTTCACAGATTATGTATCAGGAAGTTTTTCAGTTCTTTGGTCTGATCATTTAGGGAGAGTATTCCACAATTCCTTTTTTATTTGTTCTTGTTTTTATACCTAATGGCTGTGGCAGTGGCATATCTTAGCATTTTGCTAGAAATTATTACTCTTGGTATATAGCTAGAAGATTTACTTGTTTCTGTATATATTGTGGCTGCCAATATGCCTTATATACATATATGTATAAATTTTGGATGAAGTCGTTCCCCATGTTACCTTATTAAAATCACAGAAGAACAGGGAGGTTTTGCAGTATACATGTTTGGGGGGAGATAGATACCACCATATTATATTGATTGCAAGGAAGGAAACAGATAATTGTAGAGTGAAGCATGCTTTGAGTCTGTTGAGATTACAAGATCAGACGATTACAAGAGAGCTGAGCACACAGCTCCTGAAATAGTAAATACCGTTCCAGGCACTTGCCCCATTAAGTGCCCTGGTCCTTCAGTGATAAGTTCACAGAGAATTCTGTATGTCATGGATTCAGCTTGTGGTTATCAAGAAAACTAGGTGAACAAATATGAGTGTAATTGCTGCCATGACATAACCACACTGTGTTTTAGTTTACTTGTATATGTATAAATGTTGGTGTTACCCATTGAGAAGGTAAAATTGGTCTGTGAGTAGTCACGTCCACAACCCAAAAACTTTACTTATTAAAATCCATAAATCAAATAACATTGTTTTGACCTGGTAGCTTATGGAATGCTGATGTAATTATTCCTTAAAAGCAAGAGCTTCTTAAATGTTGATGGAAGAGATGTGTTCAGAAGAACAATTGATCCTATATTCAGGAGTTTATGAGGATTTTTTTCATAACCACAGCTTGGTAGTTTTCTGAGGTTCTGATAAAATCCAAAAAACATCCTCTTTAAAAAGTATATATTAGTTCTGATTAAGACATTCAGATTATAGCTGTCAAAAGCAGGAATGGGAAATTAATTTTCACAGAATTATATAGGTAAGAAAAGACCTTTAAAATCGTTGAGTTCAACCATTAACCTAATACTGCTGAGGACACCACTAAACCATGTCCATAAGTGCCACCTCTGCATATCTTTTGACTGCAGCCAGGGCTGTTGACTATCTTCCCTGGGCAGCCTGTTCCAGTGCTTGATAACACTTTTGATGAAATTTTTCCTCATTTCCAATCTAAACCTTCAGTAGGGCAACCTGAGGCCATTTTCTCACATCTCAGATCACATCTCACAAGGCAGCGCTTGTTGCTTGGGGCAAGAGGCCAACTCACACCTGGCCTACACCCTCCATCCAGGCAGTTGGAGAGAGTAATAAGGTCACGCCTTAGCCTCTTTTCTCCAGCCTTAACAACCCCAGCTCCCTCATCAACTCCTCAAAGGGCTTGTGCTCCACAGCCTTCCCCAGCTCCACTGCCCTTCTCTGGACCTGCTCCAGCACCTCAGTGTCCTTCTTGCAGTGAGGGGTCCAGAACTGAACACAGGATTTGAGGTGTGGCCTCACCAGTGCCAAGTACAGGGGGACAATCCCTGCCCTGCTCCTGCTGCCCACACTATTGCTGGAACAGGCCAGGATGCCACTGGTCTTACAGAAACTTGGAATGCTGCCTGGGGTTGTTGTGACTCAAGGGCAGGACCCAACACTTGCCATGGTTGATCCTTACACCATGGCCTTGGCCCATCAATCCAGCCTGTCCAGATCCCTCTGCAGAGCCTTACAGAATCACAGTCTTCCCTCCAGCAGATCAACACTCCCCTCCAACTTAGTATCCTTAGCAAAATGTTTGGCTGTTCATTTGATCATGTTGTCCAGGTCATCAGTGAAATTATTGAACAGAACTGGACACAGTACTGGGCCCTGGGGAACACCAGCTCCTAGCTGGATGTAATTACATCCACTACCACTCTGAGCCCAGACTTCCAGAAGTTTTTTACTAAGTGAACAGTGTGTCTGCCCAAACCATGGAAACCCAGTTTCTCCAGAGGAATGTTGTGTAAAACGCCATCAAAGGCTTTACAGAAGTCCAGGCAGACAAAATATACAACCTTTTCCTTATCCACTAAATCTGTCACCTTGTTACAGAAGGAGACATCCTGTTGGTTGAGTAGCACCTGCCTTTCACAAACCCCAGCTGGTTGGGCCTTGTTATGTCATTGTACTGCACATGTTGTGTGATGACACTCGGGATGATCTGCTCCGTGACTTTCTTTGGCACTGAGGGAAAGTGCCACTTCCCCTGGCACTCAGTCTGACAGGCCTGTAGTTCCCTGAGTTCACATTTTGACCCACCTTGAAGATGGGTGTAACATTTGTCAACCTCCATTTAACTGGGACCTCCCAAGTTGGTTTGAACTGCTGTTAAATGATGCAAAGTGGCTCAGCAAGCTCTTCCACCAGCTCCCTCAGTGCCCCTGCGTGTATCGCCCCCCAGTCCCATGGACCTGTGTGTGTCTAAATGGTGGAGCAGGTTGGTGACCATTTCCTCTTGGATTAGTGGGGCTTCGTTCTGCTCCCTACCCCTGTCTTCCAGCTCAAGGGACTGATTCTCACAGAACAACTGATATTAAAGACTGAGGCAAAGAAAGCAGATAAGTACCTCAGCCTTTTCCTCATTCTTCGTCACTATGCTTCCCTACAGCATCCAGTTAAGGATGGAGATTCTTTTTAGCTTTCCTTTTGGTGTGAATGTTTACAGAAACATTTTACATTGTCTTTATGGCAGTAGACAGATTAAATTCTAGCTGGGCTTTGGCCCTTCTAATTTTATCCCTGCATAACCTCACAACATCCTTGTAGTTTTCCTGAGTTGGCTGCCTCTTGTTAAGGTGATAAACTCTTCTTTCTTTCCTAAGCTCCAGCTAGATCTCTCTGTCCAGAGATAATTTCATTCATTTTTGCATGTGTCATGTTGCTCCATCCGACATTTTGCTGGACTTTTTTTTTGTCTACCAGGTTTTTTAAAGTGATGAAAAATTCAGGCATGAAAAAGGCACCACCAAGCAGTGAATTTTTTAACATACCAACAGTGATACCTGTATCTTTAATAGAATTTTGTTGATACTTATTGCAAGTACCTTCTTCCAGCAGTGGACCCAAGAAAGCCCTTACTGTGAAGAGAAAATGAGGAGATTAAACTCTTTCTGTGTCTATCAATACTTTAAATTTGCCACTGTCAGGACAGAGAGAAACAGGGCTCTTCAGAATTCTGACAACCAAAGTACTTCACTGAAATTATTACAAAGGTTACAATTTCTTACTGGGTGCACCTAGATTTCACAGCATCTAAAGTTGTTATCCCTTGCTTTCTCTGTTGAAGAAAAAAGGACAGAAAAAACCCACACGTTTTAGTTACTAGTATTTGAAGAAAAACCTGCCAGTGTGATAGCAATTTAGGTTAAGAATCTGGTAATAAAATAAACCCCTAACAACAACCCACAACTTTTTTCAGTGAAGGAAGTCTTCTTTGAAATCCTCTGTTATCCCAGGTGACAAATGCTGACTTCATATCCTACAAAACTATGAAATAAAAGTTTTGACTTTCCATGACTCATACTCTATTGTAAATGAATTCTACTATATACATACATACTCTATACACCGTGTATGCAAAGCTGCCAATTCTATCTACTTTGATTATTATGGACTTATTGAGGTTTTGCATGATCCTTCCTGGCAAGATATCTGGCAGGGGTTCAAAACCGGGAAGGCATTTATAACCTTAGTAATTACCTGAGACAAGGGGAACTAATTGGGGTAATTTGCAGGTGAAGGAGTCAGGGTGAATACAGATTGTCCCAAGACAATCAGGTATTATTAGACAAATGAGAGACAGAACAGATTTACTTCATCCTCCTTTGAGATGCAGAACAAATGGGATTTAGCTAGACAGTTTTTCAAAAATTATTTCATCCAGGCCAGATAAAGAGACTATTAACAGAAAGCCATAAAGTGCCATTATTTTGGTGGGACTTTTTGCATGTTCAGATTAGAAAAGGTAGCTCACTTTTGAGAGCTGTGAGTGTCAGTGCTCAGGATGTAGTTTCAAGAACAAAATCTTGTTTTCAGGAGCTTCTCTCTAATGACTTAGTCCATGACTACTGACTTCCACTGGTGCAGGATGTGTTTGTTTGCAGATATGATAGTCTGCTTCTCAGTATCTGTTATGTTAATTTGCCTCTGCTTTTGAAAGACCGTACTTCTACTACTTGAACAATAGACATTTGGAGATACTGGGCTAGCACATAAGTCTTGAGAGCCCATTTAAACTACCTGTATCTAAAAAAATAGAAGTTTTTATTCTAGCCCTAGTAATTCTGAAGGGAATTTGGGGCTGTGTCCTTTTTGTGTTCTGTCTTACAAAGAAGACATATGTTACTTTTCTTCTATCAGCCTTGTCTGGCATTACCAATGACTACATTCCTGACTGTTTTCCAGCATTTTTTCCTGGTGATTTCTCTTCTGTATACCTTTCTCTGTGTCTTCTGATAACTCTTTTTCTGCTTGTCTACCTGTTCAAATCAAAGTTTTAAATAGTAGTGTTTGCTGCCTCTTTGTGAAAGATCATTTGACTGCTGGCATATAATTATTGCTTATTGTCCAAGTTTTATTATAATGGCATGTAAATCTGTAAAAACAGCTAAGGAAATTAAAATTGAATTTGCACATTTTCTGGTCAATCTGTAGATTTTGGGTGCACTCCAATACCACCATCACCAGCAGTTTCTGAGACTTTGAAATAGGAATGTAATGCATTTCTGAAGATAGTAAGAGGCTAGATTGTATTTGGTATACACTTAGTCAAAATTTGTGAGAATTGTTTTTGTGATGTGGAAAAAGAGATGTAATGAATTTTATAATTGGTTTAGCAACTTTCTAAAAGTTTCTTAACTGTGACATTGAGTCTGTAAACGGAATAATGTGCATTTCATGTTGGACTGGTACAGTTTTTTGCAGTATTACAAAACTCCTGAGTAATTGAACTTACTACTCAGCAAGTTGTGAGATGTGATCATTGACAAGTAACTCTGAAAAATGTTGGAAAGCAAATTTGAGAGCTGCTTGACACGTCTCAGAAAAAATTTAGGTTTCTTTTTTTGACTTGATGGATTTATAGAGATTGTGTAGGATTTTGCATTCTTGTTCTGTGAAATACTCCAATAATTTAAATATTTAAATATGTTGTGAAGAATTTACTTTGAGTTTCTGAACAGGGAAAATTATTTGAACACATTTTTGTGGTTGCGAACTTCTTCACTAGATTTACATGTGCTTATACACGAAGTGCTAGGGTTTTTGCATGTGAATAATTGTTTACATCTTCTGAATATTAATACAAATTAATTCCTGTTTTTAAATCTGTGCTTTTGATAAGATAACATCAAGCTATTTCAAAACCAGTGACTAAGTTCTAAGGCTGCAGATTGATGGGTTTTATTCCATTGTTTAACTCTTGAAGCTACAAAGCATCAACAGATGTAATAGTCTTATTTTAATCTAAAACTTGTTGCACAGTACTATAACTCTTGATTTATGTGAGATTTAACTTTCACTTTACTCCATTATGGAGAACACAAATAATTTTTCTTTTGCTCTTGCTTTTTTGTTTTCTATTACAGCAGAAGGGCAACTTAGTAGATAATCATAAAAAATGAATATTGAACAGATTATAGGCAAATTAAAGCCTCAACTATAAGTACTATCTTTATACCGTTTCCTTGTAGAATAGCCTTTCCATTTTATGATGAAATGTTTTATGAATCCTTAAGAATAATGATGTTAGATGAGTTGAAGGTAATGCCTCACAGCTCAGCAAGAGAAACAAAATGGAAGATAAATCATTACTTTGCAGTTCATTGTAAGATGGCTGACTTTGCAATGAGGCAGGTGAGAGAAAGAAATATATTATAATGTTTTCTGTGTTAGCAAAGACAATGTGTGTCCTTGTTCGGGACCACAATGAGTACAGCTGTGATGAGTCTATAGAGCATGGTGAAATACCCAGAATTTGCATGGGAATCTTAGAAATGAGTTGGGATTGCTGGGATTAGGATAGGAGCATTATTTCACCTCTTGCATCTTTTCTGAGGTAATTCAGGAATTGTAGGATTTTTTCATCTCTTAGTTTACAATACTGTTGTGCAGAAGAAGATTGTTCCAGACTTACTGGGGGTCAGTGGAGGAAGTGTCAGAAGGCTTGCATTTTCCTTCATGTGTGTGTTTCATTCTGAGGAAGGGGCAGGAGCAGAACATGAGCTTGTCTTTGTTCTTGTTTGACTGTAACTGATTTACAGGGAGCCAATATACAGATGGGCAGGATGTGAGGCCCTAGTGTAGCTTTCAGTCTCACCTGACTTTAATGTAAGCATAAGATAGGATTTTCTGCTGCACTACAAAAGCCTTGTTCGTCATAGCAAATTAGGCATCTGAGTGTCCTTGCCAACTTCAGCTTCCTACTGCTGACAGTTTTGTCCCCTAGGAGTAATTTGTACCCTTTAGTGTCCTCTCTACTGTACCTTATTGTGATGCCCAGTACCACCCTGGACAACCTAAGTTGCATTCTGCAATGTCGGTTTGAATTGTTGTCTTCTGGGAAATTCTGTGTCTATCAATTAGCATTATGCATGAATTTGTGTAATTAATACTTTGCTGAAAGTTAAAATAGTAACTTTCTAAGCTGGATAGAAAATAAGAGATTTTTATATTTATGTGAGAATGCATGGTCCTATTTATATTCCAATTCTCTTTTGTAAAAGCATGTATTCACTTTGTAGGAGAATATTCAGTAATATTTTAAAGAAAACATATTATACATAAATTTAAAGTATTTTTGTACTCCCATTCAGTGATTCAAGGCTAAATTTGTTGAGTTACAGTAACTATTCTGTTAATCTGGTGATTTCACTGAATTTATACCAATTCAAATCCAGAAGTGCACTCCTGGGAATCAAGCCTTCTCTTTCAAATGCTAATACACTGTGTAAATTGCTGTTCCTGTTCAGATAAAAGTCTGACTGTGAGAAATTAGCTACCACTCTCCTTTTCATTGAAATTGTCTTGGAACATATGAAACCTAATTTTGTGTTTCTAAAAGTTTGGGTCAGCTAGTATATACTATCAGCTTCAGAAAGAAAAACAGTTTGACAATCTATTGAGATTAGTGGTTGTTTCAGAGAGTTTCCACAATTTGTTTCTCCACTTGCATTAATGGTGTTGGCACAAACACTGAATACAGTGTTTGCAATTGCAGTGTGGTATTTGTCTGTATGGCCAGCTTTGCAAATTGGAGGTGTTGGTTGTAATCACATTAGTCATGCTAGCATTCGTGTTGAAAGTTAATATTAGCTGAAGAAATGTAGGTAGAGAAGAAAATTTGGATCAAGTTCCTTTGCAGAATGGACTGACTTGGAAAGGCTGCTGCCTGATGGTATGGCTATCCTGTGCTTGCTTCTGCACTCCTTCTTGTCAAACCGTCTTCATCTGGTTTCTGTTGGTATAGGGAGCACTATCTCATTATGTGTACCCTAGTAGCAATGATGTAGGGTATTAGGGTAGTAAATTTAACTCAGGTTCTAATTTAAAGGGAAAATTTTAAAACTAATCCTGCAGTTAGCTGGAGTAACCACGAGGACAATTCTGTCCTGATTTGGCAAAAGCTGAATAATCAGGCCTGGATTTTTCATATTTTTTCATGTTTTAAGTCTAAGGACTAGAAAGCCTCTTGAAGTCTTACCAGTGAAAATCAGATGTAGGTGATTTGTCTGTGTTGTGAGAAGTTACTGTTAATTTTGTGATAAATACAAGAATACTCATTTGCTTTAAATTGAAATGAATGTGTTATCAATTCAGTTTGCTGTAAAGTGAATTTCAGTTTCTCAAATATAAGAGGACAGAGGTGTTTTTGAGTTTTGAGTTTTGGAGACCTTAAGTTATTTTTCAGAAACCATGACGTTTCTAGGATAAAAGTCAATTTAGTGGCTTTCCCTGTGCAAATTGTGGTTTGATAGACTAACAGTAAGGTTTGAACGATTCTTAGATATTTAAGAAATGCAGGGCATGACAGAAAATGAACAACAATATGTATAAAATTATGAACAAATACAGCATGATTTAGAGTAAAAATTATATGTAGGTACACAGGAAAGCCAAGTTTAGTGCAATTACAGAATCTGAGTTCTCTCTAGTCAGTCTTTTCAATATCTGCTTCTCTTTGATCTTTGTAACCTCGGGGCTAGATTATGAGCTTTCAGTCTGCCAGGAGGAGGATTAAAATATTGTGTCATGGCCCCTCTGCAGCAGGGATGGAACAATACAGAATGGGTCTGTTTCACCAGGCACACTGTGGAGCTGAAGCCAAGCTTCTGCTTAGCTCTGTCTTTTGCCATTCCATCTTGCCTGATTGCATGGACAAGAGCATACTGGACTTTGGAAGAACTTTCTAATACAGAAAGCTGCAGCAGCACAGTGAAATGGATTTTTACAGAGTCTCTCTGGAAGATTGCAATTGAGTGATTGAAATATGTCTTACTAGAGGGTTTTGGTGTCATTTTATTCTCTTGGTGTTTTTACAGTGCCACATAGCAAAAAACAGATTAGAAGTATGTACTAGTTCACAAAACCTGTTGCAAGAGTCACACTTAATCACTTTTAACCTGTGTTGTTTATGTCAATTACATCATCAGTGGTATTTGACTTTTTTTTTCAATAAACAGTGGGCCATTTTGTACCTTGTTGGAAACAAAGCAAATCAGGAAGTGAAAGGCAGGAAGTGTCAAGGAGATGCAGAAATGTTTGCTAAGTGATATGGGGGAAAATACTGTAATTTGAATACAATTTAGACAAATGAAAATAATTTATTTTTAATACAGTCTAAACCAGAATTATTTGAAAAATTACAAAGCTCATGCTGTGTCTGCCAGTTAAACACATCAACAGTTCTATTAGTATTGAGGAAGATGAAACAGTAGCTTCCTGAGTTTGTTCACAGGATTGGGATTGCTCAGTTAAAACACTCCTGAAGGAAAAAGTGCCAGCCAGATTTGTTTTTGTCTTAGTAAATGCTTGATGACAGTTGACTCCTCTGTGTTACGGATTTTGTGGAGTCATCCCCCTGGGAAATGGGTGGAAGAATGTTATTGATATGGTAGATTTGAAAATTATTTAACTAGTTTCAAGAATGAAATGGTTTAGAAAAAAAGGAGAGTATTCTACCTGTCTAAAAATTTAAATTTATGCCAGTTAATGAATGTAAACCTCAGGTTTGTAAGCAGTGATATGTGTCCTGGGTTTGACATTGACTAAACGCCAGTGCACCCACGAAAAAACATTCACTCATTCTCCTCTGCTATAGTTGAGGAGAGGAGGGGGAAAGAACAATTTTTTTTAAAAAAGGGTTCCTGAGTTGAGGTAAGGATTGTGAAGAAAACACTTTAAGGGCAAAACGGGCTCAAAAATTTCAAAAGGTATAAAGAAATAAATTTATTAACAGAATTAAAAGAGGATAATAAGAACTAAAATAAACCTTTAGAACACTTTCCCCCTTCAAGCCCTCTTTCTTTACCACCAACAGCGCAGGGAGACAAAATATGGGGTTTTTAGCCAGTTTGTCATTTCTGAAAATCTTTCTTTGGTTCACTTAGGGAGAGGAGTTTCTTTTGTTATGTCATGGGATCCTTCCCATGGGAGACAGTTCTCTCTGAATTTCTCCAATGTAGTTCTAATTTTCACGAGTAGCAGTCTCGCCCAAACTGCTGTAATGTGAGTCCCTCCCATGGGCAGAGCAGTCTTCCCACAACTGTTTGTGTGGGTCATTAATTCATTGGGTGTCATCTTTTAAGGAGGAGCTGTTCTAGTACAAAAGCAAAGGTCCTCTTTCTTCATCTCTGGAAGCAAGGGTTTTCTCTCTCTAAGTTTCCCACTAAATTACAGTTTTTCAGCATCCATCCACACGCTCCAGCATGAGCACCCTTTCTCATGGGATACGAGTGGACCTCTACATCCCCCCATGCACTTCATAAATTATGGGGAAACAATTTGTTGTATTCTATGCCACATGATGGCTTGCAGAAGAATCTCAGCTCCGACTCCTGGAGCTCCTCTTCCTCTGGCTCCCTCCTTTTCACCGACCTTAGCGTCACCTTATTGGTCTCCCTGTGTGTTTTCACCTTCATCTTTTTCTGGGGAGAGTCGGTGTCCATAGGTTTGTTTATTCTCAAGTTCTATCAACTGTACAGTTTTTATAGTGTTCTGCAGTGCTGAAAGGCTAATCTAGACTCCACATCTGAGAATTGCTCATCATGCGTCTCACTGCTGGTCATGTGGTCCCTGCCAGTGCCACAGGAGCTGCGCCAGCCACCATGGTGCCAGCTCCATTCAGCACCTCTCTTCATGTGGGCTGCTAAAAAGGAAAAGCTGCTGCTGCCGCTTCTGCCCTTCTGCGTGCAGCACAACTGGCTAGCAGCGGCTTTTAAATAAAGTTCATTGTGAGCCGTGCAGACATGGCAGAGGCCATGTGGCACCACCCCAGCTGTGCGTCCTGGCCATGTAGCCACTCCTGGCCTTGGCTGCTCTCAG
The DNA here is from genome assembly GCA_013397375.1 of Toxostoma redivivum. Lineage (NCBI taxonomy): Eukaryota > Metazoa > Chordata > Aves > Passeriformes > Mimidae > Toxostoma > Toxostoma redivivum. The sequence goes on from VXBI01005474.1 coordinate 27,031, forward strand.
CCTTGACCTCGGGGCCACTTGCAGGGCTGGGGTGGCCCCCATCAGCATGGCCTGGCCAGGCCCCTCTGTAAAGGGGACTGGTGG
>VXBI01005474.1:27274-69076 GCA_013397375.1 Toxostoma redivivum
AACATCTTTCCAAGTTATTTGCCTTATCTTTTAATGCGTAGGAAAAGAAATCTCAGTCTTTTTTGTATTAGGGTTTTTTATATAATAATTTATATATATTTATTTTTTTATATTAATTTTTAGGGCTATGTTCATGGAGATGTCTCAGGAATATTCATTAGCTTTAGAGAAAGGTCTTCAGACTGGCTATGGATTGCAAATGTTTTTTACCTTACTCTTTTCTCTGTTAGTAAGCCCACTGGAAGAGCACAGATGTGAGAACTGAGTTTACTAATCTCCCACTCTGATCTGATCAAAATGAATATTGGTTTTGTTCATTCTGATAGGAGAAGTTCTACAGAATGCTTATGCAAAAGCATGGAAGGGAGGCAAAAGCTGCTTTGAAAGCAAGCAGACTAGTTTAAGCTATCAATTGCAGGATCAAGTTGAGGATCTTCATCATCACAAATCACGTCCTCTCTTGAGTCAGGGTGAAATCACATCATCCAAACCATTAACAAGAACCTGGTGATGTAACGGGCTCCTCATTTGAATGAACAAGTGCTGATGATTTTCATTTAGAATATTACTGTTTTCTGCAGCACTTTTAAACATTTGTCTACTGTTGGGTTTATACCTCCCCTAAAAGATGCCATATTGGCCACATTTTCCTATTTTTGAACAAGTTTTTGAGATACAATGACCACTGCCCTCCCCAACAATAGACAGTACCAGAGACCTTCCTGTGCCACACTGACTGCAAGGAACTCCTTCTCCACAGAAGAGAGTCTCTTTCCCTGTGCCAAGCAACGACATGAGGTAGTACAGAACAACCTCCAGGCCCTATCCATGGCCTCTCCTAGCTACTATAAAAATTAACCCTGCCCTGGCCAGAACCAGGACACCATCATAGAAGGCCTCTAGATCAGTCAGGCTTGATTTGCCCTTAGCGAAGGCAGGCTGGCTTCTTGGATCCACCTCCTAGTCTTGCATGTGCCTTAATATGTCTTCCATGAAGATCTGCTCCATGATCTTCTGATGCACAGAGGTGAGGCTCAAAGGTCTACATTTTTCTGACTCTTACTTTCTTCTCATTTTAAAAGTGGGAGTGATGTTTCCTTTTACAGTCACCAGGAACTTTGTCTGACTGCTCTGAATTTTCNAGACATGGCAGAGGCCATGTGGCACCACCCCAGCTGTGCGTCCTGGCCATGTAGCCACTCCTGGCCTTGGCTGCTCTCAGCCTTGACCTCGGGGCCACTTGCAGGGCTGGGGTGGCCCCCATCAGCATGGCCTGGCCAGGCCCCTCTGTAAAGGGGACTGGTGGCCCCCTAAGCCCCTCCAAGGAGAAGGAGAAACAGGAATTGTGTACCTTTTTTCCTTCTTAAATATGTCATCACAGAGACGTTGCTAATTTCTTTAATTGGGCCAGTCAGTAGGTCAGTCATCAGAGCCTTTAGGGATTGGGTTTGCAGGACATAGTAGAAGTTTCGAGGAGCTTCCCTCTCGGAAGCAGCCCCTCTGGCTTCCTCTGTTCCCAGTAAAAACCAAGTTGTGTTATTCTAACACAATAAGAAAAAAATTTATGCTTATTCAGATGAATTAGTGGTGAGTATGAGTAATCTTAGAGGGAACCACTTGCAGAAAATATTCACATTTATACTCTACACCATAAATTTATTTTTCTTCAACATCTTTNCTCCATGATCTTCTGATGCACAGAGGTGAGGCTCAAAGGTCTACATTTTTCTGACTCTTACTTTCTTCTCATTTTAAAAGTGGGAGTGATGTTTCCTTTTACAGTCACCAGGAACTTTGTCTGACTGCTCTGAATTTTCAAATATGACAGAGAGTGGCTTGGGAAAAGCACCAACCAGTTCCCTCTGGACTCTGGGTAGCTTACCACCAGGCCCCATAGACTGGTACCTATTCAATTTCATCAGGTGGACACAAACCTGTGCTTGGCTTACAGTGAAAGGAACACTGCTCCTGCAAGCCCATATAGAGGTTCAAGGAGTTGGCTCCTTTGGATCAAATCTGAAAGAAGTCAAAGGCTCTTAAAGTCTTACAATTTTAAAAATAATTATTGAGTTTGAGATAGCTGATTTAGTAACTGAATAATCAGAGAAACATTGTCAAAATAAAATTGTAGGCATCCAGTTTTTGACAGCTTGGGAGAATAGTCTCAATAGTTCAGAAGGTCACCTTAGACCTTAGACCTATCTACATATAGAATATCTACACCTCTTTGCCTTAATTTAGGAAAGCTTTTGAACATATTTGAAAATATTTTCTTCAAGTGTCAGTGGCTGTATTCAAATTATGGAATATTGCAACATTTCAAGTTCCTGGATTCGAGTGCATGCTTCAGGTGCAGTCTTCCTTCTATTTTCTTAGTGTGGCTCCACAGTTCTTAGTCTGTGTTAGTCTTAGTTCTTAGTCTTTGTCAACCATCACCTGCCACTGCAATTGTATTTGTTACTTGTAAATTCTCTGCCCAACCTGAATAAATCAAATCAACCTCTCTGGTAAAAGTAACAGAATATCAGAAGAGAAGTAGAAAAAATGTCTTCTTTATTTGCAGTGCTGTTCATGTGAATTCCTTTATGATAGCGTAGAAGATAACCCCAGTATTTCAACATATATTTCCAACATCTGTTGCAAATAGATTGCTTACTATTTCAGTTTAGTGTATAGAATGAATTTCAAAATAAATGTTTCTAAATCCAGAAAGTACTAACTTTAATAAACAAGAAAACTTTCAGTAGTAGTAGTAGTAGTAGTAGTAGTAGTAGTAGTAGTAGCAGTAGTAGTAGTAGTAGTAGTAGTAACAGGTTTTGCTCTTTTTGAATGGTTGTTAGTCTAACACTGGGGAGACCATACCAGCAGTAATGTGTCTAGTTATGGTCTTACCTGTACAAGAAGGATGTGGATGTAGAGGAGCAAATATGGTAAAAGGATATGAAAGTGATGGAGGAACTGTCCTATGAGACAGGATATGATGAAGCATCTGTCATATGAGGGGACTGACAGAACTGCATCTGTTCAGGAGAGCAGTAGGCTCAGAAGGATCTTATCCAAATGCTTAAACACGTGATGTAGGAAGTAAAGAGAATGAAGCCACACATTTCTTGGTGATGCAGAGTCACAGGATGAAAGAGAACAGGTACCACCGAAATGCAGGAAATTCCTTAACACAGGATTTTTCTTCACTTAAGAGAAGACTTTTTCACTGTGAGAGCTGTTGAATGCTGGATTAATGGTCCAGGGAGGCCTTGAAGTATTCATCTTTAGAAATAGCTAGTTGTGGTTTCAGTTGGAGCTCTGAGCTGTGCAACAGCAGGAATGTGAAACTGGACACATAAGTGAATTGTATTTTCAGTACTGATGGGCATGATTTGTCCATTTCTATAGAGAAGGAAATTATAATTATGTAATTGTACTAGAAATGTGCATGGTTTATAAACTGAATGTAGATTGAACCCACACTATATGAGATTTACAGCTAGTGTGGGGATGTTGAAAGATTGCTATACCAGCCATATGTTGGCTGACTTTCTGTTATATGACTGAAAAATTGAGGTTGCATTTTTGCCACTTTGTCAGTCTAAGAAATGGGTCTTATCATTCCCAAGAAAAAAACTGTAAGAATTATTTGTGCAGTCAAAAGAGAATCTCAAGTGGTTATGATCCTGTGAAAATAAAAGGTAGGAGCTCTGGTAGAAATTAATAAAAACTAGTACCAATTTTCCAAATATTGTTCCATAGACTAAGACATTGTGATGATACATGAAGAATGAGGTTGTTATTTGTCTAGTTATTTGCATGAGGACTCTAATTTTCCAAATGAGCAATTCCATTAGCTAGCCTAGAGTCTGTGAGATGTTTTTTCTTGTGCAAGTTGCAAAGGGAGTAATTCATGCTGGTCTTTTTGTTCTTGGAAAATTAATGTTAGGCTTGACATTGTTGTTGGGTTGTTTGTTTTCAGGAAATTTACTCTATTCCGTGATGCATTTTAGAAGTTTGTTTCAAGACACTTTGCCAAGACTCTTTTTTGCACTTTTGCAATAAATAGATAGTGTAAGAATATCATAATGACAATAACCATTTTGATGTTGAATCCTCTCACTGAGAGAACAACTAAGAATACAGTCTGATTTAATTTATAGTCAGAGCTATGATAGTATTTAGTAATCCCTGTCCCCCATAATTATTCCACTGCAGCAGCTATTCTTTCCCCTTTCCTCCTGCCTCTCCTGAAAATACTGGGAAGTGTAATACAGTAATTCCACCCACTGCAAATGTATGATGATGTTGAAGAGATGTATCTTTCTGTGTTTGTCATAGCAACCTTTGCCAAGCAAACGCAGGGCATATTTTAAAGCCTTTACATGTCACCTGAGGGGTGACACACGCAGTAGTCATGCAGAAAGTGTTTCTGTGAAAATTCAGCTTTTAATTTCCTTTATCCCATGTTGAATCAAACTCATGGATTAAGATACATGTGATTAAAATCAGTTTATAAAGGTTGGATTTGGCTGGAATGATAATTACATCCACATAATATTGAAGTGAGGATCACTGGTGTGCATTTTTCTCCCACATTTTAAGTTCTTTGTCGTGATGATCATTGGCCTCTGTTGGAAGTGAATTGTTCAACTCAAAATACAAATATTTTTCGAAGTAATTCTCTGTAAAGGTAAGAAAACAGTGACAGTATTATGGCAACCTGAGATAGCTCTAGGTCCTGCAGGACCTTGTCACTGAGTCCTTATACCTAAGTCCTTGTCTTTATCTTTTTTCTTTCCACTGTAGACCAGTTATGAGTGAGCTCAGGTAATGTGGTCACTGAGTAAGTCCTCTCACACCCAGGAGAATACCACTCAGCACTAATTTATATGACAGGTCTTGTGATATAGTCATTATGAAATAAAGATGCCTTTGGGGTGAGGATTTGAACAGAGAATTGGTGAGCCCAGATGTGTCACATCATTTTCTGGTTCTTTGTCTTATTTCCTTGTGAGCAGCTGCTGTTATGGGTGTGTGGTTGGTGTACTCTGAAAATGAGTCATTTAGGTCATACTGAGACATATGGGACAAAAGAAACTATTACAAGAACATGTTGCAGCCACTGATGTTCTGACATGCTCAACTAGTCACACACAAAAGTTGGCCAAACCATTGGAATGAAAATGTTTGATATCCTATGGAAAAAAATATTTCCTCCAAATTTTATTTTGTAAGCATTTGGATTGTTTTAGTGTTTCTTCATCAGCTAAGCAAAAAACTCACTGGCATTCTCACCATTTATGGTTTGGTCCACATATGTTTCAGTCAGCAAAGATAGCATCCAACAAAAAATGTGCTGTGTTAACAATACATTAATTACTTGGATATGTAAAAGAGAAAGCATTGCACATATGCAATTGCACTTTAGTGATCCTTAATTTCAATGTGTGCTACAAGTTAATTTTGGTGGAAGTGTATCACAGTTGCTGATAGCTATCTGATTTATGCATATGTTTTCTTGTCAGTGCATCATCAAGCTGTTAAGAAAGTGTTTCTTTGGTCAGTATTTAATTTTCATAAGGGCTAACATTAGCATTAGCCCATTAGCAGGATTATAAAACTTGAAACATAGATGGTAATAAATCCTCTCCAATTAACGAATTTTTAAAAACATCTTACTGGTATTTCAGTGCAGTGTCTCACTCACTGATTTGAGAATCCATCCTTCTTTGTAAATAGAGCAGAGATTGCCTAAGGCTGGGTCCACCTGCAGAGGGAGAGGTTGTCCAAGTGAAATGGCCTGATGGAAAACTGTATGGTGCAAAGTATCTGGGGACAAATACAGTTCACATGTATCAGGTGAGTATCTATGTTTATTACAATACACATTCTTTTCAGATGTCTTTATTGTAAATTGCTCATTTGGCTCTAGTGTTGTGGTGGCCTGCCACACCTTCAAAGATGAAGAAGGCTGAGTGTGAACTCTTATTGTAACTGTTACCACATTTTAACTAATGTGTAAAACTTTTTAACCCAGTAGCAAGTGCTATGCACTATTTTGGAGGGAGGTTTCACTTGGTCTTAGAAAATCAAGAAAATTACTTGCTTTCTAAGAAATTGGGTAAATAGGTGGAACATTAAGATTGAAAGATAAGATTAGTTATTTTCTGCAGGTTATTTGCTTTCATTTGGTATCAGCTAATTATACAATTCATGACATAAATTAAGTATTGGTATGAACCTACAATGAACCTGAGACATTTCATAAGAGGTTGGAAGGGAGGACAGTAAGAAGAGCACATTTGTCTGAGGCATTTTTGAATTAATTAATCTAAGGAGCATTTTATCCTCAGCAAAGGCAAAAGGGAACTGAACACTGAAGGCAAAGCTAAAAAGCTGACTTCTGATTTCAGAGTAACAATTACTGTTTTTTTATGGGCTTGCCTTAGAAAAATCAGTCAGCAGCTTTGAATACCCAAGTGAATGGTAGAAACTGCAATAAAACAATCGCAATAATAATAGCACTTCTGAAAGAATGAGAATCTAGATACATTTCTTTTATATATATGTAATAATTTTTACTTATGTAACTCTTTTCATCAGGGGGCCTCACATTACTGTACCAAAATGGCAAATTTACCATTATATCTCTAGATAAATTAAGGCACAGGGAAGCTAAATTACTTGCTGCATTGACCTTCTCACTTTGCCAATGACTTGCAATTGAATTCAAGTCCTCAAATGCCTAAAGCCTTGAGCTAGTCTCTAAATCTTACCACTTCCCTTATATTTAGCAGCTGTATTATGTTGTGAAGGTGGAAAGTTCTTTTCATAAAATATCAAGATTATATTTCTATAGTAACATTAATCTTTAAATCGTTTAATCTTTTGAACAACTAGTCTTCTTTGGAACATTGTGAGGTAAATTAGATGTATGTTGTTGTCTTTCATATTTGAAGGAATTTGACATAGTCAAAACAAACATCTTTGTCTTATTTTAGACCTCTTGAACAACATGATGAAATTACTTCTGTTTAAGGAAAATGGATAAGCACATGGAGGCTCAGCAAGATTAAGAGTTCCTCAGCATAACAAACATAAATTGCTGTAAATTGCTTTTAACAACCCCTTATCATGGGGAAAAATGACAAAGTTTAAAGATTAGAGGAAGTTCATATTGCAATACATAGAACTATAGGGACAAACAAGTATTTTGTTGGCAGGATGAGAGAGGAGGCTGCCTGTGGCCATATAATACAGAAAATTTAAGACAGGGAGGGTGCAAGATTAACTTCAAGACATGTTAGTAGTTCTTCCTATGGTCTTTCTGAGCAGTGTCTAAAAGCTCCCAGGACTCATACCTACACCACGGTTTGTTTTCATCTCGTATGATATGTGTTGCACCTTTGAGATTCTCTTACTCAGTCTTCTGTGTGATTTCTTAGATCTCATAAAGCAGTTTTAATGGAAAACTCTCAGAATTTTCCTCGTGTTCATCAGACTTGTGTACCAAATGTGGCAGTACTTGAGCATGCAGGAGCTATGGCACAATGCACCAGAATTTGTTATACAGTTTGACATTTTGTCATCAGTATCCTGCACAATCGCTAAGCAGGGCTAAACCTGCCAAATGAAGCAGGTGCTCAAGTGAAATTATTAATGTGATCCACATCTGATTTCTTGATGATTTCTGATATTGAGGTTCACAATTGAGATAGAGTTTATTAAATTTTCCATTCACTCCATTAATTGCTTTCTAACAACTTTCACTTTAATTTATGCTTATAGAAAAAAAATCTCACGAAGATAGTAACATTTCATGCAGAAACAGTACAGCAGCAGAATCCAACTGAAATAACTTACTTGATAAAATTGATTATTTGAAATGTAGTATCTGCAATCTGAATTGAATTGGAGCTATTAGAGATGGTGGGTTTATATTTTGCATGAATCATTATACTGTTGAAAGTCTTAGAGAACCTCTTGTGTTTACTATGAAGCATAGACAAATTATTTCCAGTGTGATATGCTGGATTATACCCTAAGAACTTCCACTTAATCTTCATTGTAAATGTGCAATATATTTCATACTGCAAGCATGAGAGATTCTCTGGTATGAAGCATTTGCATCCTACTGCACACTGTGAGTATAAACAAATATACTGACCATTTAAGAAGAGATTTTCTTATCACACTGATGGAGTGTCAGAGTTAATTTCCTCCCCAGTTTTTTCACCAAGGATGCAAAAAACATTATTACCAACTGTATTATGCAAAAAATTGCCAAATGTATTGTGCAGGAAGGAGCAGGAATAGCAGAAAGACTGTTCTGCATCCTGGATTGCCGTCATTTAATTAAACAAGCTTAAGGCAAGGAGTAGGCTTATGGGGTTAGTAACAAGAGCAGAGAGGAATAAGGATGACTCTTGTGACTTTTTTTCCATTTGTGTGCTCTATGCATTTTAAATGAATTCCAGATTTGTGCAGCCCTATTAGTTGCAGTGGAAAAATTGTTTTTAAAGAAGTTAATAGATCATAGTCTGTATCTTGGCTTTTGAGAATGGATATATGGATTTTTCAGCTGTTCACATATTAATCTGACATACTCAGCTATAGCAAGGTTTTAATTTGAAACTAAAAACCCAGTCCCTTTACAAGTTAAAATGCATGATTTTTCAGTTTTATCTGTAATAATACTTTTGATAAGTCAATATTCTCCTATGTTTGTATTTGTGGTTATTCATCTAGTCAAGTGTGCTGTTGTCATTCACATAGTCTTATTAAATCACCTAAGGATGTAGAATGGGACTTCTAATTTTATATCAAACTTCAAATTATAGTTTCTGTGGAAGCTAAACTGCAGTCAGAGATAATAGCTGAAATTCACAACTGTTAGATGAAGTATTAAAATAGAGGAAAAAGTCAGCAGCTACTGGAAAAACTTAAATGCTTCAAAGCCTCAGCATTTTAACATTCCCCACACCTAGTTACATTTCCTTTCTCATTTTCTCCTAACGGGGTTCATATTGGATTAAATCTAAACCTAAGCATGATAAAGCTTTTCATCTTCTGAACAGAGCATTTAAAAGAAGTTCCATCAGATTCAATAAAATTCTGTTAGCTGGTATTTCCTTAGTTGTCACTCACACTTTCTTTTGACGTGGTCTTCCTCAACCTTGAAGCTCAGGATGTTAAAATCAATTTTTTATTTATTAGAAGCAAGTAAAAGAATTAGAGACAAATAAAAATGGCAGGACATTTTAATATGTCACTCCTGCAAAATAATGTTGCCTGTCTTGTTACTGTTCAGAATTCCTAATCTAAAAGATTTTACTTCATTATATATGTGTCAGGGCTGATTTTGAAGTCTCTTTGCTTAGATATTATTTCCGATGTAGTTATGTGTTGCAATTCCTAAGAAATAATATTTTTTTTAATGTTTCAGCCTAATTTTGTGCTAAAACAGATAGCAAAATGTCTATATATAAGTCTTCTTTGCTTATGTATGTATTTTTGTCTGGAAACATTTCCAGGAACATCCTGCAAGAGTTAATTATTATTTTATTTTCAAATACACATTTTTTCCAATTAGGTGGAGTTTGAAGATGGTTCTCAATTAGTAATGAAGAGAGAAGAAATATATACACTGGATGAAGAGCTTCCTAAGAAAGTAAAAGCACGTTTAGTGAGTATTTGCTGATGCTACCTTTATTATTTATATATATATGCTCAAAAAGCCAATAACACTATGCTTGGATTTATTTTGGATTTTCAGTTTAAACAGACTCCTGTTTTGTGAAACCCGTGCTAATTCAGCCCCAATTAGGAGATATGTCTATTTGCTAGTGATATGGTTATTTTTTTTCCAGTATGGACAAATGGTGTTGTCAGACGTAATTCTTTTCTCCTGAAAGGGACATTGTGTTTGTCTGATCTGCCAGATCAGGAATGACCAAACTAGTAAATTGACAGACATTCTATTTTTTCAGTATGCTTATAACAGGTATAGTTTTTAACAAACTTTCCAGCTTCTCAGAGCTTTGTGATTTAAAAGCCTTGATTTAGTAAAAAGTCAATTAACTTCTTGTTAAGAAACAAGAAGTTTCTAAACTCATCAATATTGCTGGTAGGACTTAACCATCTTTTCACTAGTCTTTGGTTTAAAATCAAATTTAGCTACTTTTTAAAAGTTTCTTGCTCTTTCAACAACATCCACCAGCTACATTTTTATGTCAAGTGGTAAAGTGTTGAACCTCACAGAGAGCATAACTCTTAGAGGTTGAAAAAAGAAAGTTCTTCCATACATTTGTTGGAGGAGATGACTGCTTTTACCTGTCTTAAGATAGTTCTTTCTAATGCAAAATGCACTAGTCAAATATTCTGGGTTAAGAAACCTTTATGTCAGTGAATTTTGGATAAATACAGAAATCCATCAGTATCCTGACTAGGGTTAAGATAGATGTCGTGAAAAATGTTAAAAGAACCATCTGATTATATTTAATGGGGTTTTTTATTATACTTGGAAAGCATACCATTGCCATTTTTTTGCTTAGAATGCAAACTGTTGCATACTCAGGATAATTATAATAATGGGTTTTTAAACCCATTATTGGTTTTTAAATTGATTTTTTATAAATCAATATTTGTTTGTTTGTTTATTAACTTCATTAGATAGTTAACTGTAGAATAAAAACATTAAATTTGGTCAGCTGAATAAAACACGCCCTAGCTGTTGCTGAGATCTCTGCATGATTTATACTAGTGCCTTAAATTCTAGGAATTTATAGGTTAGTCCTAAGGGCACGCCCAACACCTCCTTCCCCTCCTTGTGCTGAACACAGTGCAAGTTAAAGATGGCCTGTGATCCTGTTTCTCTCAATTGAAATAAAAGATGCCAGTTCCTTCTAAGTGATGTTTTTCTTAATCTTGGGAATTATTCCATGACTCCAGCAGTGGTAAGTTGGTCCAAAATATTTTGCCTCTGATTTTGCCCAAACAGCTTGCTGTTTGTTGTTCCTCTGCTTTGTTAGTGGGGACTCCCAGCTGGTTTAAATTCGACAAGTGACCAAGCAGTAACCCTGATCATTTGCAAATGAGGCAGTGCCCAGGTTTCTTTTCAGGCATCCACAATATAGTATCTTGCATTTAAAACTTTCCTGAATAGCACAAAGTCGTGAATATTACATGATACTGCTAGGATCAAACTCTGCCCAACAGCTGCATCACTTCCATCACTATTTTCTCACCTAGAATTAGCATGCCTGTGTGGTCCCTGGGTAAAATCAAGACCAACAGCAGCTGTTACGTGTTTCCAAGGAATGCTACAGATGTAGAGAATTTAGCACTGAACAGGACATGCAAAATATGGAATGATAACAATTATATATATGTGTAATTAATGTCTGGTTTTAGTCTACAGCTTCTGACATGAGATTTGAAGACACATTTTATGGAGCAGATATTATCTTGGGAGAGAAGAAAAGGCAGAGAGTATTGAGTTCTCGCTTTAAGAATGAATATGTGGATGATCCAGGATACCGCACTTTCTTAAAAAGCTCATTCCAGAAGAAATGCCAGAAGGGATTGTAAAGGAAGCAAGAGAAGAGAGAGGGTTCTTGATTAAAAAGCATGCAGCATTATTTGGAGTTTGATTTCATTTAATTGAAAACTCTGTTTTACAGTGAACTAATCCATACACCAGCTTTGTAATCTGAAGTACTTGAGTTCTAATTTCATCAGCCTATGTATTTAAGAATTTGTAATATTTTACATATTGCATTATAAAACCAGAGGGAAAACCAAGACAGATTACTAAATGATATGCTGAAGAAAAGTTTCAGTCTTGCTCTCATTGAAATAAGTAATAAAATTCCCTTTGAATTCTTTAATTCACAATTCTGAGGAGGAGGCATTTCAGTAAACAGAGATAATGTCAGTGGCTTGCTTTTTTCTGCACACAGGAAAGGATGTTAAGTTCAAAAATAGCAGTTTTTATAAAATATTTTTAAACCAAAACCAGATTTGTACAGTACTGAGACAAAAAAAGGCTGTATTTACTTTGTACAGTGCTTTTGCATTTTTATGTTACTACTGTTTTCAGTAGGATTTGATGTGGACTCAGCTATTGACTTAAATATTTTTGGCTTTTAAGAGAGGTATCTTCAGCACAGCAAGGATATTTTGTATATTTAAAGAGACAAATTTTGGAAGGTATTTTTAAATATGTTTTTCATAAAGTCTTAAAAATAGCTACCTGTAAAATATGAGTTTCTTTCACTGTGTGTATGAAAACTAAAGTTGAAATATATGCTTAACAGCCTAGTTTTGAATGAATATATTACGGCTTTTATTTTGAAATAATGTTCTAGCAGTGTCATAGTGTTTTAAAATAAATAAATACTTTACTACAATTGCACCATTTTTCCTGTTGATGTGATTCTGAACTATATAGTTTCATACCTATAGGAATCAAGAATATATGCTGTATTTTCCTGAACACAACAGAATATAAACACAGACACTCATAGCTTAGTGTTAAAATTCAAAGTTGATAAGTACTGTACTTTTATTTCTTGTCTTTCTATTTCTCTTCAGTCTTTGGGATCTTGACCTTTTTGGATGTTTCACAGAAAGTAGAAAGTCTGAATTTGTCTGAACACTTGGATATGTGAAGCTAGAAGGGAGCATTATCGAAGTGACATCATCTATTTCTTGTAAATTGGACAGTCAGCAGGATTTCTGACTGGCTGGTACAGGAAAAAGAGCCTTCCAAAATCCAATTTAAATCCAAGCACTGCTGTTTCTAGGGTTCTGCTTGCAAAAAACCTGAATATATGGACCCAAAGATTTTTTTTCTGTAAAAAACCCCAGTCCTTTATATGCTAAGGCATACAGATCTTTGTTTCGCTTAAGCCCTTCCATGATTATTCTTCTCTTTTCAAGTAAAAAAAAAAAAAACAGTAAACTCTTTTCAATTGCTGTTACACCTGAAATGACAGTGTAAGTTTTCTGTGTTAACTATCTTTTCTTGTACCATGAAATCTCTCAGAATCCCTTTAGTCTTAAGAAATTGCTTAGCTGTGACAATTGGAATGTATATCTAATTGATAACACTTTCTCTAAAGGCATTGGGTTGTGGTGGATGCTGTCTGGCATATTTCACAGTTTCAGGGCTCTTTTTTTGGTATTTTAAAGAAAAGCTGAAAACTAATGATAATTTGCAAAATGCAAGATTGCTGCTTCCTTCTACAGTTATGTGCAGCGGATAATCATGTTGTATGGAGTTTGTGTGACTGGGTTTTTGTAGGGGGGTCTACAGGGGTGGCTTCTGTGAGAAGCTGCTGGAAGCTTCCAGCAGAGCCAATGCCAGCAGGCTCCAAGACAGACCCACGCTGGAGCAGACAGTGCCTGAAGGATTGTACCCTGTGGAAGAGTGACACGGATTGCAGCAGTTCGTGGAGAACTGTTGTTGCCTGTGGGATGAGCTCACAGTGGAGAAGTTAATAAGATAGCTGTCTCCTGTGGGAGACAGCCCATGTTGGAACAGACTCCTCTCCCTGAGGAGTGGTAGGAACAATGTGTGATGAGCTGACCATAAACCCCATTCACTGTCACCCTCTGGAGGGAAGGAGAAAAAGCCCAGGAAAGAGGGAGATGTGGAGGAAGGGGTTCTTAGAATTTGATTTTACATCTCATTTTCCTGCTCTGATTTTGTTAGTAATAAATTTAGTTAATATCCCCAGTTTGTCTTGTTTTGGCTGAAATGGTATTTGGTTTGTGATTGCTCCCTGTCCTTAATTAATTAACTTTTTGTTATGTTCTCTTCTCCCTATCCAGCTATGGAGCTGAATGACAAGAGTGTCTTTGGTTAGTGCCTGGCACTCAGCCAGGGTCAACCCACTACAGCTAATTACTAATGCTTAGTTTCAAAATAATGTATTCTGTGGTAAGAAAGCTTTTGTAATCTTCCATGAAGGTTCAAAACTACTATGGCATTATTAAATGGTTAAATACATACTGAAATATTTTGTAATTGGATAGGTGATGCTATGTGGTACAAGTGAAGCTAGAAATCAAATGCATATTCTTTGCCTGGATCTGATACGACCTGTTATGACACCATGAATAAACCCCTCATTTCTTATAGAGTGAGTCTTTTTCTTCAAGATCCTTGAAATTTGCAATTTTTTTTAAAAAACAATCATGCAAAAAGTTGGCTTGTTTCTCCTTCTGGCTTTCAACATCTTTACTTTGGAGGTTCTCTAAGGCACTGAAATTATTTCTGACCTTTGTAAGGTACTAGAAAATACTTCTGAATAAATGGAAAGTGTAATTGTCATCATTGCAGTTTTGTGCTTCCTGTTTCAGAACTTGTGGTCTTTTCAAACTGGATTGCCTAAACAGCTGGCCTAGAAAGTTCCCATTCCATTACAATTCCTGAAAAGCTGCATTTTTCTGTTTCACAACAGTTACTATTACGGACCTTTCAGGTTTATGAGATGGAAAATACATTGGTGTGGAATGCTCTGGGAAACCAGGAAGTTGCCACAAACTAAATCAGGCAGAGAGACACAAAACATGTTTCCTCGTTACCCATGTAACCAATTCTCAGCAGCCAATTTGTCCAGTAAAACATCTCTGTGTTAATTTTCTCCTGGTGTTAGAGACAGATACATCTTTTCTAGTGAAAAAGCATGCCAGCACTCATGACCATTTCAATTACAGTGTCTGTGTGAGGAAGCATGCAGTAGGGTAAGAAGAGTGAAGCCCTGTTAAAGATTGGCTAACTGGATTGGCATGGTATTCCGAGGAGTAAAGAAACTCCCAAAACCCAAAAAATCCCACAAAAATTGAATAGCAAGAGAACTCAGCATGCTCCAGTATAGCATGAGCCATGTTTGTTCTATTGCCTTATAGCTACAAAAATGAAGTAGCTGTTCTGTATGGTCATAAGTCCTGAAGGTCATGGGTGAGAACACAAAGTAGTGGTTTGGTCAGCATACATCAAAACTATTTTTATTCACTATCATCTGAAAAATATCAAGGAAGAATCTGAAGTATCAATTTATGCTGGCTTGTGAAGTAGAATGCTTTAATGCTATGACTCTGATTTCCACAGCTGTAAGTAAGATCTGATAAAATCAAATTACTAGAATTAGATAAAAATTAGATTATTTCTTTTGAATCCTCTTTGCTATTGTATTGCTGTAACAAAGCGATTTTGTTGATGCTTAATAGGAGTTCTGCAATATAATGTGTTGTGCTACGGTGGTTAAAAATTTTCAATTAAAGAGAGTAATAGAAAAACTCCTACAAAATATTTTTGCTTTGAACCTTGTTTATACTTTCCAGCTGTGATGCAAGTGAACAACAGTGTTTTGTAACCGAGAGCTTAATTTGATATCTTGATATTTATAAGCAAAATAGAGCCAGGTAAAAGCTGTCCCTTCTTATACAGTTCCGCTCTTTCGGATTCTGTGAAATGTTTTCCAATGTAGAAGACATTCTAGGGAAAAATAACTGATGATCTACACCCTGCTTGCTAATAGCAAACTTTTTTATTTGTGCTAAATTACAAATATTTGTATTTGCTATCTGTGCTTCGCAATATAGCCACCTCTGGTTAGTGGCACAATCACAGCTATTAACTTTGATAGTAGATGAAATCAAAATTCTGATTTCCCTTACTGGTATGAAATGCTTCTTCTTCTTCAGTTTTTCTAAATTTTGTAGTGGTTTTTCTGTTTCTTGTTAGCCAACAGAAGTATTTCATGCCAATGAGCATATTAGCAGGGGAGAAAGCTTACATACAGTGGGCAAAAGGAATCTTTCCTGCATATATGCACAAAAAGTATATCCATCTCTTTTAAAAATTGCAGAACTATCTGATAGGTTTATCACACACCTTCACATTTCAAAAGCCATCTCTGGTGCTTCTAGTCTTGAATTCCAAATGCCTTAGATAGCATTTTTCTCTGACACATCTACAAAAAGAAAACGATGATGTTATGGTAGGGCATAAAAGTTTTACTGGAGTTCATCTCAGCTGTTGTATATACAGTCTACTGGGTTATATCTTCACTGTTACTACCAGACTGAATTGTCTACAGCCATCCTGCTGTTACCCTCAACACTGAAATGTATTTCCTCTAAACAGATTTGTTGGCAGAGCTGGGGAGCTGCTAAAACTTTTGTAAGAGCCTGTTTTGAGTTACTAGAAACTTTGGCAATTTATATATCCTACAGCTGAAATTTTATGTGTGGGTTCATGTCTGAAAAAGTCAGGAAATTTTACCTCAAACAGTTTGGTCTTTTGGAAGGGTTTTGAAGAGGAGGATTAAGGATAAAAAAATCATCCTTCTTTCTGTCCCAAAGTTTCCCTTTTTTTGACAACCTCTCTGGTTCCTTTATACAGTAAAAGTGAAAGTGAGTCCCTTTATACAGGGACCTGCTGGTGAATGACTGAAAGGGTGATTCCCATTAGACTTTAGAGGTAGGTTTGTGTAGTGTTTCTGTAGATGTGCTATCATTTGACTGAGCTATCATAAACTGGTCTATGTCTGGGGCTCTGATGTGAAGTCTTGGAAGAACCGGTACCTGCTGGGCTCATTCCACCACAGTGCCCTTCTGGTGTGAGTGACTGGGCTGTGCATGCATTGCCACCACAGCTCAGCACTGGCCTTGCGGTCTGGGAGAGCCTTTTGTCTTCTCTTGTTCACCCTGCTTCTGTGGAACACAGAGGCAAGCTCTTGTTTGTTCTCAATGCCTTGCTAAAGTTGCTGCAGTATCGACAAACAGGATGGGAAAAAAAACCAACAAACCCAAACAAGAAAAATTAACCCCAAACTGCTTCAATACAAAAGCGTTAAAATTTGGAGGCAAATATGGAGAACTCATGGAGCTGGAAGGAGAAGAAATAGGTGGACCAGATTCTTAAAAAGAGATTTGTTCATAGTCTCTGCAGAACCCAGAATGCCTGAGGGTCAAATTTCTTGTGGTATAAGCAAATGGCTGTGAAATGTACCAGCAAATTACTGAATGATTGCCTCTAGGAACAGCTATTCCTGATGCTAATTACTGCATGAACCCAAGGAGCTGTTATCTCTGTTCTCCTAAGGATCTGGTCCTTCTGTACAGATGGGAAGTCAGTTATATGGGATGAGATTTTAAATTTTTTTTCCCAGATTGGTTACTAGAAAAAAACAGGTTTTGTGGTTGAGTGCTTATAAATTACTATGCTAGAATTAAGGATGCAAAAAATGAAGTATACAGCCAATGCCAGAATTTTCCCAGAAGATATATAATGCTTTAAACTTCCTCATATGTTCCTTACATATCCAGTCACTAGAGGAACTGTAGGAAAGAATCACCATAATGACTCTGGAATGCACAGGAGTTAAAAGCAAGGAAGAATAGAGATGAGGCACTGCATTCCCAAAGGCCTTTTTTTGCACAGTACTAACATTTGATGGCAATGTCATGCTACATTATTGAGAAGAAAAGGCTCAAGGAACAATGTAACAGAAGAAAATTATCTTTGAGAACCTTCCGTATCTAAAGTAGTCCATTGCAATTCACCTTTTCCTTTCTGTGTGGGCATATGTAGTGTACATAAATAATAAAAGCTGCTAACCTCAATCCAGGTGTGGCAACCAAGGGTGACTTGCATGACCCAGGTATTTTTCTTTGAGTCCTATTAGAAGAGTAAAAGCAGGAACAGGTGAATTCATTCTTTATTATCTTTTAGCTAAAAGAGAAAGCAGATAACAGTTTCCTTTTCCTATTGGAAATTACATATTGAAATAGCAGTAAGATAGATTTCTGTGCTGAATATCTCTTCATTATTTCAAGTGTTCAGTCCTCTCAAAAGAAGGGATGGAGCAATTCTGTTCTCTGCTTATCTAATTCTGTATCTCCCACTTCAAAGTCCCCCACCAAAAAGCAATCAAAAATGAGCTAAAATTCTTCCAGATCCAAACACACAAATAGAAAAGAGGACTTCCGATTATTCTGTGACAACCGTGTGGAGCCAAGATATAAGGGGCAGAGATCTCTGGAATGGGAAGGAGTCCAGTGTCTCCAGTGTGTCTCCTCTGTGAACTTTCATATACCTAATGCCTTAAGACTTGGCTTGGGACAAGCAGAATATGTTCATGGATAATGCCAATATAGTCTGTAGATAGTGAGTAGTGCTATCTTGGATAACAAAATGGGTACTGACTACTAATTTTGTAGACTACTGAATAAAGACATAGCTACAGGAAACAGTGGTGCGGAAATCATTAAGTTTTCAATACTCCTACCCTTGTCATCCACTGAAGCAAAGCAACACAGAACAGCATATCATAGCAAGAACTCACAACTTTGATGCCATCTTTCTGTTAGATTTTGGGCAGGTCTCCAGAGATCATGTCTTTCCTTGAAAGAAGGAGAGGTTAGTGGATTTGAAACCATGTAAGCTGGTTTCAGTAAGAGTACTTGAAAAATAAATGGAAGGTACATTGTCAACATGAAGAACTACATGAATAAAATTCTTCAGTAGGTCCTTTTGGCCAAGGGAAAGGCAAGCAGAGATAGTTGCTGTAACTGGAGGTAGATCTTTGCAAAAAGAACTTTCAGCTGCAGGATACCCCGAGACAGTGGTGTAAGTATCACTGTGTACTTAGAGAACAAGCAGGACCAAGACACAATCATGCATGCAGAATTTTTTCCCCAATATTTTGAAACACTAAAGGAGGATTTAAAACAGCCATTGAGCTTTCCAAGATATTTGTTGCCAAAGAAAGTGGATGTCTGATATGCAATAATAGTGTTGTGCTACGGCACTCTAAGGTTTTGGAATAATCAAAGAAGATTTTGTCTTAGGAAAATTCACCTGCTATTTGACAGGGTTTCCTCTGCAGAGGATACTGACAAGCACTGTAGGAGCACATGTTGACCACAACCCCCACCCTGCATAAACATGTGATCTTGAGGGCATTACTCAAAAGTTTCAGCACTTTGCTCTGTGGCACTCCCCCAAAGCTATTTAAGTATAGGCACTTCATAAAAAATAAACAAATTCTGTTGTAAATATTTCCTTGTGAAGTGCCCATCAAATAAACTGCTGAGATAGTAACGAGAAAATTCACATCAATTAGTAATGTTTTAAAAAGACAGGAGAAACCAATTGAAAAACCCCAGGAGGGTAATCACTTGCCATCTGAATTATTAATTTCATGATGTGTTTTAAGAGAAAGAACATGATAGCCACTAAAGGAGGCCCTGGAGGAAGGCAATACTAGTATATCAACACAATTGATTTCTCTGTGATTTAAAGCAAATTATCTTAGTGACAAGTTAAAAAGTTTCCAGTTGAAAAGATGTTACTTCTGGGCCAGTGGAGGGTCCTACATGGCTATGATTGCTGAGCAAGGAGTGATCAAAAGGGTTGGCACACTTTACCAACATTTTTTTTGCCATTTTTGCCATTTTTTACCAGACGCACTTGGATATATCACAGGTGTACTCACCAGTTTCCCAACTTCTCTCTCTTGTCTTCATCCCTTCCTTGCCAGTTTCATGCCTTAGGAATAAAGGGTGAAATGATAGTTCAAGTCTGAGACGTGCACGTCTCTACTCTTTCCATGGTGTTGCAGTGAAAGAGCAACTCTGTCTCCATAGCAAATACTATTGCAGCAATTTGTTTGACATGTCTGACAGTGTTTTAAATGAGGAAGGTCAAAAGTTTTCACGGAGAGTAATACCAGATTTTTCAAATGGAGAATGGGGGACGAAATTACATGTTAAATGCGCGTAGCACTAATGTGAGAGCTGACTGAGTGAAAACTGCAAGTTTTTGCCCAATAAAAATTATAACAATACAGCAATTATAGCTTAGTTCTGCTATGAGAACAGTCCCTGGCATCCCCTTACTGTTGTCAGGCCATGTAATCAATTTTCTCTAGTGAATTATGTGGTATTCCCTATGGCAAGAATACTGCTTTGCATTTTGCTCCACTGCTTTGCATTTTGCTCCATTTCTTTTTATCTGGATTTTGTGGTTTATGCTTTGCATATAGCCCTTAGCCAATATAATTTCCTTGTAGGATCTCTCCCTTCCTGTCTGGTGCTCCCTTCCCCAGCAATTTTAACATGCAAAGGGCAAGGTAGAAAGGATGACTGAAAACATTCTTATCTTTTATACAGCTCTGTACACACTGCTGTAGAGTCTGTGGCTGACACATCCTTAGTTTCCATCATGAGCATGATTTTCTCCTGCCTTCCTGGATAGTGAGTTAAGATTTTAAATGTGCATTACATGCTGTACTCTGAATCTTTTGGAATTTGTTAGGGTGTAGTTCTGGGGCTAAGGTTCAGACCAGAATGGAAATATCTCAAGAATCCTTGCTAAATCAGCAAAGGATATGAATACCGTTCTTTTTCTACTTTCAGTCTTCCTGTGGTGTATACTGCAAGAATATGGATCCATAGCTGCATTAGAACTGATTATTTGGCAATTTTTATGTAAAAAAATCAGTTTTGCAAAAATTTTGTAAACAACATGTATGATTAAAAGGTGGGGTTTTTTGACATTGATTTTTACAGCTTGATATGAAAATATATCCAGAAAAAGCAAGTTTTTCTTTTCTATCACATTACTTCACAAACTTTATTTTTCCAAATTTATTCCCACATTTCCATAGAGTGATCTAATTCTAAAGCAAAATTTTAATGAGAAAAGAGTAATGGAAGAAAATCCAAGTTCTGTGTCTGGATAAACAGAGCAGCAACCTCTGAATGTAAAATATACTTTTATGTGCATATTTTCAGATAAAACTCAGAACTTCAGAAACTCATCAGTAGTATAATCTTTTAAACTGAAAGTCTTTTAGCAGCTACCTCAGAGAGTTAATGGAAGCTGTGATGGCATTCCATTTGATAGTGATTTTTTCATTAGAAGTCCTTTTAGATAAGGGATTATGCTTAGTGACAAATGGTCACTTTTGCAGAAATAAAGCATTAATTTAGCTCCAGTTTCTAATTTTTGATTTGTCTTTACGTAAAATGCAGTACGTTACTCTCAGATGTCAGATAAGTGATACTGCATCTGAGGTAGTTGAAGTTAAATTAGCTGTGTTCTGCAATGTAACACACATCCTTCAATAGTAACCTGCATAGTTTAACCATGCAAGGCAATGTCTGAGCACTTTGTTTCAGTGGTGGATTTTTTGTGTTTGAAGGTTTTATTTGATTGTGTTTTTGTTTGTTTATAGGAAAAGAGCTGGCTGCTGCAGAAATGAAGAAAACTATTTGCAAATAATATATGATGGATTCCTGCAAAATAGGGTATCTCCTTTTGCTCTCAAGCTTTTAAAAGCATTGAAATAAGAAAACAGGAGAAGATCTTATAGCACAGCAGAGGCTCTACTCAAGTGTACATTACTGAAGAAATAAAATAATGCATAGATCATAGAAGGGAATCAAAGTATTTGGAATAATGTTCACCGGATTTTAACTAGAATTTATGGATTCATAAAAGACTCCTGCTCTGCAGCAAAATTAATCCTGATTATCTGCTTTTGAAGTAAAGTAAAACAAGGGAATACATATGCTTTTTAGTCCCATCTCTTCTAATCATGTTTTTGTAGTGTAGAATTGGGCATTTCAAGTGCATAAAAGGAAAGTAATTTTTTCTTGAATGACTGAAAATGCACGTTCCAGAAAAGAAAGTATAAGGCAAAGCAATTCTTAATGGTTCTTTTAGATTAGCTGGCAGATGCAACCATCAATTCTTTAGTCATGTAGGTTTAGTAAGAAAAATTTCAGAAAATGAGAGTAATCTCAATTAAACCCTAGAAAAACCGAGGAATGTACTTCAACTACCTATTTAAAAAAAAACAAACAAACTACAGCTTAAAAAAGTTGTCTAGGAACAGACAGATCAATGTATGTCTAATTTTGAATGAAAGCCCATTCCTGTTTTCTTTTTTCCAGGCAATTTGGAAACACATGATTTAGATAATTTGTGGCTTTAGTTGAAATGCTGAAAATACCTTCAGTTAAAATGGAATGAAAATATCCCACTAAATCTCTAAAGAAAGTTAAATCTCCTCTCTTGGTGAAGGGTTTAAGGCTTAAATCATAGTGGCCGGTACTGGTGATGAATTGGAAGCTGTCTTTTTTGCAGTGTCCTGTCATCACTCTGCTCTCTGTTCATTTTGTGATTTGATTGTTGGTTGAGTGGTGGTATGAACAAGATATCCCCTTAATCTCATTGGGATTTAGTAAGATTGGATGTATTCTTCAATGAAGTACAAGGAACATAGTCTTTTATGAAAGCTTTTCATAATTTTAAAAAAGAAGTCTCTGAAAACCTAATTTTTAAGCAGACATTTAGCTTCAACAGTGATTGAGGCAGTAAATGCTTCCTCCCCACCAGACTTGCAGGGACAGCTTCTGTTTTGCATTTGGGAGGAAACTACCGGACCCTGCTCAATAGTTAAGTCCCCAGTTACGGTTATTTTTTAATAGCTTCCTTGGTTTGTAAGCATTTTGGCATCAAATCAAACTTGCCTCATTACACAAGATGTTGCTCTCTACATTTGGGTAAAAGTTACAACAAAGATACCGGGAACCGAGGGAGCTGGATTTGCCAAAGGAGAATTTTTCTTCCAGACTTAGTTAGTGTGAAGAAGTACTTGTTCCCTGGGTGAATAGAAATCCTGAGCAGTTAATCATGAAAAGTGTGACTGGAATACTACTTTCCAAGGGAGAATCCTGCCTAAGGAAGGCTGGCTGAATGTTAATAGCTGTGGCTTGGCTTTGCTGGCAATTTCTGTGCTAATTAAAGTAACAACATGAAGATTTATAAAATGCACAATAAAGTCCTAAGCACAGATGCCAATGGGGATGGAGATGATTTTCGTTGAAATCACACAGGTTACCAAGACAAGTTGGTAATAAATGTCCCTGCAGAGATGCAATTTTTGTCCCTTGCTTTTCCTGCCAGTTGAGGGGCAGCTCTGTTAAGACAAACAGTTGCTGTGACATGCACAGTGAAATCTTTTTTGCTGAAGTTGTTTAAAAAAATTTTAGATCAACATCTG
The DNA here is from genome assembly GCA_013397375.1 of Toxostoma redivivum. NCBI lineage: Eukaryota > Metazoa > Chordata > Aves > Passeriformes > Mimidae > Toxostoma > Toxostoma redivivum. Next base: position 50,350 of record VXBI01005474.1, read on the forward strand.
TCTCAAATAGCTCAGGAGTAGCAAGAACTTTTGAGGCAGGGGGTGTGTTTCTTTCTGCTGCAGTTTTGTGATGTAAAAAGAATGGGTGCTTCAAAAACCTCAGACTGAAGAAGACTTGTTGTATGTAAACTTTGTTTATAGGGTAAGGACTAAGAAGCAAGTTTTCTGTGGTCAGAAAAGGAAAGTATTCTCAGTAATAATATTAAGGAGACATTTACCATGAAATTCCTTTTTTGGAAAACAGACAGGTTTCCATTTTATCTTCAAATTAAGTCTGTTTATGATGACTGTAGTTAAAAATATCCAAAGTTTTGTTTGTAAAATTTCACTGTCTTGCTAAAGAAGATGTCTGTATGTTAATTCAGTGTAAATAAAACTATTCTGTCAGAGGAAAACAATCAGGAGATATTATATTTCAACTTTGATATGGCTGTACTACCATAATGCTACTATCCTGAATTTTAAATTAATTTAATTGAGCTCTAATGAATAAAAATAGTTGCCCTAGTGTAATTAAAATCTCAACTGAATGGTTTAGCAAATGAATATAATGGTAATTGTGGCTGGCTTGATCTTTCTTCATCCTGAGATTCTCAGCTGCATCTATCCCTTTCCCCATGTAAAAGATGAATAACCACAGAGAGTGGGCGCTGGAGCTGCTCTTTAGTGCTTCTTACTGTAGCAGTCTCACTGCAGGACAAATTGCTAGTGAAATGAGACTGAAGAAACTTGCCTTTTACTGGAGGCAGGGTGGAGAAAAGCCAATGTTAATAATTGCACAATGCTGAATGCCTTTTTATATTCTAAATAAAAGCAGTGGCAGTGTGATTCATTTGATACTTCAAGAACTGAACCTTTACAGCACTGGTTATTAAATAAATATGTGAGCTCAGAGAGCAGTCCTGGCCATCTTTGTGAAAAGTATCTTTGTGACTTAATTTTCACAGAGAATCACAGAATGGTTTGGGCTGAAGGGGCCCTTAAAGATAATCTAGTCCAAGCCCTGCCATGGGCAGGGACACCTTTCACTAGAACAGGTTGCTCAAAACCCCATCCAGCTTGACCTGGAATGTTTCCAGGGATGGTGCATTTACAATGCCTCTGGACATCCTGTTCCACTTTTAGATTACTGTTATTATCATATGATATAGTTTTGCCCAAACTAATCATAACAATGTAACAATTCCTCTGTTCTTCTCTACTTAGGGACATGAGCTTGGCTGCATTAAATGAAGACAGGCTCTAGAAGTATGAATATGTATTTGATGAGTCATAAGATTTCCTAAGTTTTCAAATGTTACCTTCTCATCATTTAATAATTTAATAATTCCAAACTGATGAAGGGATAGTCCTCCTCTGCCACCCAACCCCTACAGCCTGCAAATATGAGCAATACCTGAGAGAGCTATGTAAAATAAATAATAACAGGAAAAATAGTTTTGAACTCTGCTGTAAATCTCCTATCCTTTCACTTTTTCTATTTGGACACATCATACACCCTCTGTGTGTAGGTTTTCCTTTCTTTATCAGATGCTTTTCGTGGTGTGACATAACCAACCAGAGTAATACTGTGCAACCGTATGTCCTGCCTCAGACTTGTCTGATCTTTGATTTGCTGGCAAGCAGAGAGCTTTTCTCTGTTCTTGCCCATGCAGTGAGATAACTTCATTAACCTTCCCTCCTGATTCACTGGAAAGGTGCACTAGACCTAGGGCAGTATGTTATCAGACAGAAAGTTTTTCCAATTTAAATCTTGAAGTTGGATATCTGGAAGCTGGATGTGTCAGTCAGTGGAGAGACCCAACAGAGAATTCCTAAACATACTCTGTCAGAAAAGGGCAAAGAGAATGAAGTAACACTTTTTTTTTTTTCTTGTTTGTTTGGCTGTGGGGGTTTTTTTTGGTTTTGTTTTTGGTTGTTTTTGTTTGGTTGGTCGGTTGGTTTTTTTGTTTTGTTTTGTTTAGGTTTTTTGGTTGGTTGGTTGGGTTTGGTTTTGGATTTTTGCATATGCTGAATCAATAAATATGCTTGGAAGAAGTAAAATAAATAACTTTTGCGGTTAGGTAATGTCTGTGCCTTCTGTTCTTTTCTGAAATGCAGTGCAGGCCATAAGCCTGAATGTTTCTTGTCTTTCAAAATTAATTTCGTGGTGCAGATATAACCTCTAACTGGGCTGGCATGTTTATTTTTTTATCTTAGATGGAAGTAACTAAGGCTTTTTGCAATTATGTAACTTGCTAGCTGTGGGGGTCACAACACTATTGTCACAGAGAACACCTTACTCTTGTTGCTATTTCTGCAGCATTGCTGCAGCTACTATTGCTCTCCATAGAAAATAAATTTGTCTGAAGCAGAAAAAGCTGACTGCTCTTTGTGTGTAGAATTTCACAGAAAGATGGTGTGTTGTCCCTCCCACCCAACAGCAGAATTTTGCAGAATATTAGAATGAATGACTAACAACACAAGCACAGTGTTTTCATGTATTGTTAGCCATGGTTTTGATTTGTTGCTTTAGGTTGGTGTCTAAAATCTCAAAAGACACATATGTGATTTGTATATTATCTGAATTTTACCTCATTAGATTTAATATAGCAGAGAAACAAAGAAGATAAAAGTGCTTCATTTTCTCTTTAATATTTCCTAAAATCATGAATAAGAAAGTATGAAAAACATTCAGAGACAGCAATACAAGAAACACAAGCAAGGGAAAATGTTGCCTTTGATACAGTGGCATGGATTTCCTTTTAACCCTGATGCATCTTTTCACACCCTCTTTGACTGCAGCATTTCATCCTCTCAGAAGATGTAACACCAGTACATTCAGTATATTGTTGGTTATACTTTGGAACCAGCTATGAAAGTAATTGTGCCATAATAATGTCCTTCTTTCATCTGCCTTCATGAGTAATTTTGACATCTTTCTAGTATTTGAACAATGCACTGAGAATTTTTTCTGTATCTGATTATATGGCCACCCTTTGCTTTCTATGCTGTTTATAATTTATCCCAATACAGGAATGTCATGTGTTGGTTCCAGACAGGGAGACCATTCACATTTTCCTGAAGATCTGTACATGAAATAGGAATGGGAAAGACAAACCAAATCAATTGGAATTTCTGAACCTGCCTGGATAGAAATGTAAAAAATAATGAACACATATTTCTTTTTCCTGTGTCACTATTAATTGATATACTGCAGCATGGAGATCAGTATTTGTAGTATAGCCATCTAATATGATAGTAACAACCCAAATGAAATCAAACCTAAGCAACAAATATAGGCTTTTGTGCTCAGAGGTCTTGCATAGAAACAAGGGATCTGGTTTCAAGGAAATAAACAACAAAATACCTGGGGGCAGAGGGATAAAACTTGGAAACATGGAAAAAAATATCTGGTTTTGTTGGTTTTTGAGCATCCGAATAGGTATGCGCAAATAGCATATTTGTGCAAATGAAAAAGAAATGTTATGGACCTGAATTTCCCTGAGGCAGGTCTCTTCTACAGGCAGAGAGATGAGATTAAGGATTGTCTTGGAATAGTTAGAGAAGTTGCATGCTTTGTTCAAGTTGGTAGAGCAAAGACCTCATAGCATCCTAACATGCTCCCCTCTCTATGTTGTCTGTTTGCAGTCTTCAGGGAGATTATAAAGTGTTGCCAAGGAAAAGATGCCCCATTCTGGCTATAGTTCTGCTCATTTCTAATTTCATTCTATATAAATTTAATGCCAGGAGAGTTTGGTTTATAATGGAAACAAAAAGACAGTGAGACGTGAAAAGCAGAAGATAGCCTTTACACCTGCAAACTGCCATGGCTGTAGGGTAAATTCTCATTTGGCCCAGAAGCCTGAAGGCAGACCCTGAAACCCTGAGTAAATAATAGCCGCTCATTCACTGCCCATCTCAGCTGGAGGATATCTGTGAGCAGAGGTTTTATCTACACTCCCCATATAGGACTGATGTGGTTTCTTCTGAACTATCAGACTAGCAGCCAGCTTGGCTCCTGAGAAAAAAGTGTAGATCTCTTACCAATGGATCCTGGTAGTGGGGAGAGTGCCAAAGTAATTAAACCCTGAAACAGTACCAACCATTCTCTTTCTTTCTCTTGCATTCTGAATGCTACACTCCACAAGAATCCAAATCACATATGGGAGTTTTGCTTTATTTTCTGTAAAATTCCAACACTTCCTCTCTGGAAGTTCAGTAAATCCTCTGAAGCAGCTTGTATTCACAGTGATTCTCAAAGCAATTCTATTTATGGGCCAGATCAAAATGCATTGAAATTGTTCCATTGATTTCCGTGGACTCTGAATCTCTCCCATAATAATTAAATATGGCTACAAAATTTTTTGGGGTTTTTCTGTTTGGTTTTTTTGCTTTTGGATTTTTTTTTTTTGGCATTAAACAGTGTTTTACTCTTTTTCCCAAGACAGATCAATTTCAACTGTTTGTTTGAGAAATAGCATACTTGCTATAGCATCCATTGTATGTATTTAAAGATTTGACTCTAGCAATGTCTATGACTTTGTTAACCTATCCACCTCTGCCTGTCTTTTATGACAGGAAAAACATTGACTAATTTGCCAAAGAGGATCTATCAGAAATGGATTTCATTAAATGAGAAGAATTTTTTCAGTATGCTGGCAGCCTGTCACCACAAACTTGGGCAAAAAGGTCTGGTGTTATTTTTTTTTTGATAAATGGTCAGTCAGGAGATATTCCAAAAAGTCTGAAAGCTGAGTGTTTTGGGGCTTTGATAAAAACACATCATTAAAGTTCATGCAGTGCCACAGTGTATGATTCAATTCAATGTAATGGAAAGGAGTATATCTGTCTGTGTATAATGAGTTAACTAGGTTAAATCCGCTAAGAAAGGAACTACAGGATCCCATAGCTTATTTGAAGAAAGTCTAGCTTACTCACCCATGCCAGAGAAAATCTGTGAATACTATGTTACTTCTCTAAAGAAGCCACCTAGGAATATTAAGGGTAACATGCTGAGAAAATGGCTCAATTTAGACATGAATTTCATTGTTATTGTGGTAGCCCTTTCATGTAATAAATGAGAAAAAAACCCCAATGCAAAAATACCAAGTTTTATCTTCATGAGTCAGACTCAATTTGATGGAAAAAACCACCTGAATTTCCAGAAATTAATCACATTTGCAAGATATCTCACTCTTTTGTATATACCCAAAGGGATTTTACTGCTTGGACTACAGATAGTGTACTAAAACAGTACATTTAATTTCTACCATTTCTACCTTTCCATTGGAAAGGTCTTTTCCCTTTGATAAAGTAGGTATCACAAAAAGTGCTGTTAACATTGCATTAGAACATGACCTGTACTATTTTAAGGAATCAGACATTGTTTTACTTCTGGGCTTCATCTGCGATTCAGAACAGGAACTCTGCAACCACCATGGGTGGAAATACAACAAAACATGATGTTCATTTTATCCCTATTAATTTTACTATATTCTTGCTTTTGAGTCGTGTTAGTAAGTTGAAAAGAGGTTAACATGGAAAGAACAGTTCAATTAGAGATATCCTTCACTGTTTCCAGTCAAAATTCATATAATGAATACAGCAAAATTCTGTACCTACAACTCACAAGCTCTCTCAAGCTGCTGGATTCAGGTTCCAGGAAAAGCTGTAAAGTAACTTATAGTTTAGATTTATGAAAAATCTTATTGATCAGGAAATATTTATGGTCATTGGTTCAAGGACTGAAGTGCCCAAATAGTCATTGGGCATACTGTTGGCACCATGAAGTCCTGTTTTCTCTGTTAGAGCCCTTGTGGCTTGTCCTGTTTTGAGGCATTGCCTTCAATGTTTGTTATCCTATATATTGCATTTGTATTTTTTATATTTCATATTATCAGAGCAATTTATTACACCATTTTACTTGGACTACTTCTCTATGCCAGCTTGGCATATCTAAACGGGGTTTTTTTTGAGCAATTACCATACAAGGATTTGTATATGCTTGTTCTGTAACCTTCTTTCTTTATATACATGTCCATAATGCTAATTGTTGTCAAAGAAGGCTATGTGCATGTAAGAAGACAAAATCTTATTTGTTTTGTCCAACAATATTCTTCTTGGGTGTTGCATTTAACTGTGCAAATTATTAGGTATTCTCTGCTGTATAAGTTGAGCTGTACTTTGCTGGATAAAATCTCATGCTTTTTAAACCTTCAGGACATCAGTTTTTGTTGTTTTCCATAACTCTGCCTCCAAACCAAAACAACAGAGAAAACCAGTGATTTATATGTCCTTCAATATTTTGGCCCTATGACTGCAGGTATGGGAAGTAAATACAATGCACTAAAGAAATCAATTCCCAATCGTGTTATAATGATAAGAAAGTGCTGTCAAGGATGCCACTGAGCAAATGATAAAACATTTTGAATCAAGTTTTTCTTACAGTTACACAGCTTTAAAGTCCCCAAAGCTTTGGACAATGAAAACAAATTCAATTGCTAACCATGTTTATGAAAATATTTGTGAAACTATTTTAAATTGTTTAAGAGTATTTTATCAGAGAGACTATGAAATATTATTCAATCAGATTTTAGAAAAAAGGTAGTAGAGACAGTAAAAATAGGAACAAGCTAAAATGAATTTTCAAGACTGGAGGCAGATAATGCATATATATGAAATGGTTATAAGGCGCTGCTCTTGGGTTTTTGAGTCTTCCCAACATCCCAAATGAGTAATAGTTTAAGTAACAGTTGCAACTAATTTTGCTTTATGATGTATTTTAAAAAGAACACTGACTTAAAAATCGAATTGTTTCAAAGTTCCCTAAGTACTCCAAAGGAAAAACTAGTGTCTCTCAAACTGCAAGAATTTAGTATTAAAGAGAATTTCTTGAAGTTTTTAAACCAAGAGCATTTATTTTCATTAAAAATATAAAAAGATACTGTACAATACTGAGGTTATTATCAGTGGGCCGGCCAAGTGTTCTATATAGTTAAAAAAATGTTGATTTGCATTGTGTCCTTAATGATATTTACACATTGATGAAAAAAAGAATAAAAATAGAGAAAAATAGAAGTTAGAAGGACAGAACTTACCTTCCAGGAAGCATAGAGGTTTTGTAAAAAGCACCCATCTCAAGAAACCATTTGCACTTATATTTCTCTTTAGAGATGTGCAGATGCAGGAAACTACGTCAAGTGATGCAGCTGGGTCCAACTTGAGTGGTAGAGGTCTCTTCTGATAAGCACTCATTCCTGGCAGCAACATTGCTCCTCAGAAAAGGAACACCATGACATTCACTTTGAGAGAAAAATGCAAAATCCCAAAAATTTTGCTCAGTCTGGGCCTACTAAATTCTTCATTGTGCCTTTCACCATGAAGGGAGGCTGCTTGCCTGGGTTGACAATAACTCACTTGGGAAACACTGCTTGCATGCTTTGAAATACAGTTGTGCTAACATCAACCAGCTTTTAATACTCTTACTCCTGTGAACATTAAATTTCAAAATTTGAAATGTATTGTGCAACTGGCACTAAGGGAAATCTGGCCCAGTTTGCCTTGAATTAGAATTTGTTAGGCAGGTCTGTTTACCAAAGGACTTTAGAAAGAAAAGAGAAATCCCATGAGTATTAAGAACCCAGAGTAATCAGCTGTTTTACAGCTAGGATTTCAGGTTACCTGGGGCTTACAGTGTTGGTTGATTTGTTAGGCAGATGTGTGTATGCTGACAAATACTCTTGAATTATTTGTGCTAAATTTGTCTTTGTAGGTGGATCTTGTCCCTACTTTTCAGTCTGGTATTGGCACCATATTTCATCAGGAGAAAAGGAAGATATTGGTGGTATGTAGAAGGAAATTAATAATGTGGAAAACAACACTGGGTTACAGCAGACCAGTTCCTGCTATGATCCTTCACAGTTTCTGGATCTATATCTGCTAAATAAAAATCCACATGTTAGGGCATCTTTCTGAATATCCAAGCATGTCTTCCCAGGAAAATTTCTCTAAATAATTGGTCTGTAAATACTGACAGTGCTTTATCAGTTATTTTCATGGCAGGCTAAACAGGAAGTATGTTTTCAATTTACGAAACGAATCATTTTCACCATTCCTTTAGAGCCACTGCGGTGTATGAGCTTGAGGATTTGGCAATTGCTTTGGGCTGGGGCATTTTTATATTGAAAAGTCTGCTTGGCAAGATGCAGAAAGTTGCTTAAAGCTGAAAAACCATTTAGAGAAGTGTATCAGAAGGGAGATAAATGGCAGGCACCTTGGACTGAGGACTTTCTTGATATGCATTATTTACACACTGCTTTGGATTTCTCCTGCATGCAAAACCCAAGAATTCTGGTAGTAGAGATGCAGCAACATGCTACTGTCATGAGAACTGAATTAGTTCTCTACCTGCTTTGATATGCTGGCTAATAAACAATTTCCATAACTGGAGGACACATATTTAAATGTTGACTTTGCACTGAGAGCTAATGATTTCAAATTCATGATCAATCTGCATATTTATGTGGCTTTACCTAAAGGATGTAATCAATTTAAAATGTGTTACCAATTATGTGTCTTAAACCAACAGACAATTATGTATGTGCTTATTTCCACGGGGACAGTTTTTTTGCCTGATACTAAATGACTGCTTTGTATCTGTGGGACAGAGACCAAAATGCAGTGTTACAAGCCTGTAGATTACTTCTCCCACTAAACAATCAATTTCCCTTGGGAAAGTAAATGTTTAAGCAAAGATGCTTTTTTTTTTTTTTTTGTGTGTGTGTATCCTACATGCACTTATTAATCTTTAGTTCACAACTGCTATCTGTTACATATAGAGAACTATTTTAAAATTGCCCATCATGAATCAGGATGAGTGAATAAGTATTTTGAGCAGGTTGTTGCCTCCCTCTTGTGTAATATATTATTCACAGCTGAGCCACTCAGAAACCCCTAAACTTTCAACCTTAGCAACATCTTAGCTTTATCTCAAAAAGTATTTTGTAGAATTATGTGCATATTTGATTTCAGAGGCACATTTAGTATGGCCCCACCAAAAAACAAAACAAGAGAAACAACAAAAAACAAAAACAAAACAAACAAAAAAAACCAAAAAAGAAGAAGGCTTTATGATTGCATTTTTCTCCTATTATTGTTTATTGTTAATATGGAACTGAAGCATACTGTCTTTGGCTTACAGGTTAAAAGAATGAATTTAGTTTATTTTGAATTGTAGAAAATTTCAGATATTTTTGGCTAAGTTTATTAGCTCAAAACAGTGGTCAAAAATGAACCATGTTCAGATTTGTTGTTTTAAGGGTAATCCATTCTCTTTGAATAGAGATTTGTGTAACATCACAATTTCAGGGTAAGAATTTGTGAAGTTAATTCATAAAGATTGATTCTCCATGTGAGAATCAGACTCATATCCAGTTTGAAGTTTTAATCCCTTTACCACTATGTAGCACATATATTATTTATGTGATGCAGTTTTTTGTTCTTTTTAATGCAAAATACAGGACCTAGACATATAAAAATGTAGCAAAAAGTCCAATTGTGCCTCTGAAAAAAAGGAGAATGCAAGGCAATAAAATAATTTTTATATTTGAAATTTTTTTACTTAGTCTCATGTAAAGCTCTTAAGAGTGTTTTATTACTTGATCCATATTGCATGCTTTCCAAAACACAATTGAAAAATTTATGATTACAGAATATCCTGATTTGGTAGGGATCCAGCTCCTGTCTCTGTTCAGGACACTCCATAGGTCACACCATGTGCCTGAGAGCATTGTCCAAATGCTTCTTGAACTCCCCCTGGCAGGCGCTGCAACCACTTCCCTGGAGAGGCTGTTCCAGTGCCCAAACACCCTCTAGGTGAAGAACCTTTTTCTAATATCCAACCTAAACCTCCCCTGACACAATTTCAAGCCATTTCCTTTGGTCCTGTCACTGTCACCATAGAGAAGAGATCAGTGTCTGCCCCTCCTCTTCCCCTCCTGAGGAAGTTGTAACTGAATGGGGTCTCTCCTCAGTCTCCTTTTCTCCAGATGGAACAGACCAAGTGGCCTCAGCTGTTCCTCACACAGCTTCCTCTACAAACCCTTCACCCTCCTCATGGCCCTCCTTTGGACACTCCTCAAAGCTTTTATATCTCTCTTTTACTGTGGCACCCAGAACTGCCCCCAGCACTTGAGGTGATGCCAGCCCTGTCACACCTGATGCACCCCAGAACATGGTTGCCCTCCTGGTTGCCAGGACTAATATCATGCCAGAAATGGCTACTAAGAACTGTTTGATACAGACACACATAATAGAAAGCAAGAAATTAAATTTGTATTCCATTTCAAGAAATGTACTTTCAGCTGACTTATATTGTCTGCTGCAAAAATCTTGCTTGATTAGAAAGACAATTTTATCCATTGAGTATCTTACCTGTTACTATATCTATTTTATCCACATACTCCAGCAGGGTATCTAAAGTTACTGGTTCACAGATTAATCAAGCACTGAATAAAATGTCTGAAATTCAAGTTCTAGTTAGATTTCCTATAGAAACTACCATAACAATGTTAGTTTGCATTAGAAGAAGCTCTTATCTCCTCATTTGCCTCCTGCAACATCCAGGATTAAATCTGAGCTGCTGTTTACTTGCAGCCTTTGTACTGAAATAGGGAAACTAGCTGCAGCTGTTGGCAAAAGCTTGGTTTGGCTTTCATAGCTGCTAATATTCTTGATGATACCAATGTTTATACATCTTTCAAATCTAATGTTGTTTCAGCTGTGCTGGAAACCTGCTCATTGATACACCAAGTGACAGGAGACAGAAAATTGCCTTCAACTACAGAGAAATTAAATAAGGACTTAATTTTTATTGTTCATTACCAGGTGGTTCATTAGCCCTGTGAATACTTGGTCCTTTGTGTTTGGAGTTTTAAATGGCTTGATCAAAATGAATTCACCATTGTCTCTGACATCCGAATAGTATTCATGTGCTGATAGATTACCTGAGCAGATTTTAATCTCTAACCTATCTAGTCTTTCAGAAAACTGATGTAAGAATCCATTTTTCTCTTTGTGTAGATCATGAAACGGAAAAAATGTAGATAGAGACAATAAGCAAGAAAGATCAAAAAGGGTTTCAGGCAGCTACCTGCTACTTTGTCTAAATCTGGAAGTGCAATCAGTAGCTGCTGCTTAGCCTTAGAGCTTCTGAAGGCATGTGGGTAGGTAATTCTTGAATCACCAGGAAAGTTCTCGTAGGACATAATGAGAGAGGTTTACATTTATAAACATCCCCATTGGTGCGTAGCTAGTAACTTTAAGTTCAGTTGTTTTGTTCATTATTATATGCTGAAGTTTCTTCACTAGAAGACTGTAGAAATATTTGCTTGTGGGATTCACTGGTAGAATTAGCAGCAGGGAGTAGGTTAGATGTCTGCATGTACAACAAAACAGGAATATTCTCAAAGTTCTTTTTCTTAATAGGCTGTCCTTACTACCCCATAGCTCAGATTGTTCAAACCTGAGAATGGAGACTAAATGTTGACTGCAGAGTGCCTTCTTTTTGTGGATTTGCAATAACAATAACAATTCACAGGAGTGTGGCCCATCCTCTAATACATGAAAGTAAATGGAGTCACTACCAGTTTATGTGACATAGAAAAGCTATCCTGATGTCATTTACAAAGTTGGATGTCTATCCCACCCTTTTTTCTGTATCACTTAAGGCACTCCTTTTATTAATCTGGTGAGCATGCTTTACTCCAATCATTTTTAACAGGTTGTTACTTTCCTGATGAAACAGTTTAGCCCTAGCACCAATCCTTCCAGAGTTTAAGGAGAATTTGGATGGTGATCTCAGTCACATTATTGAAGATGTCCTATCCAGGACCAGGAGTTGGACTAGATAATTCTGTGGAACCATTCCAACTCAGAGTATGCTATGAATACTATGAATCTATGACCACGGGAAAAACTGTTCTGATCACTTTTTTTTGCAAACATATCTAAATTTTAGCACAAGAGCATATTTTCATGTACATTGTTGTGTTATAAAGGTGGTTTGACTTGACAAAAATATATGAAGATGCACTTGCCAAAAACACCCACCCAACATAAGACGAAAAATTGGACTTGGATTTTGGTATGCATTTTGACTCACAGCGATCCTCAGCTTTGAATGTATCAGATCTAGTGTGCTCGTTTCAGCTGGGGTAGAGTTAATTTTCTTCACTGGCATGTAGCTGGCATTGGGTTGCATTTTGGATTTTAACACAAGGTTGATAATACAGAGATGTTTTTGTTATTGCAGAGCAGGGCTTGCACAGAGCCAAGGCCTTTTCTGCTTTGGTCCTGCCACACTGGTGAGGGGACTGGGGGAGCTTGGAAGGTTGGGAGGAGACAGAGCCAGGACAGGTGACCCCAACTGACCAAAGGGATATTCCAGGCCATACAGCATCATGTCATTATATAAAATGAGGAGAAGAAGGAGGAAGCAGGGACATTTAGAGTGACGGCATTATCTTCCCAGGTCATCATCATGGACAATAAGGCCCTGCTTTACTGGAGGTTGCTGAAGACCCACCTGCCCATGGGAAGCAGTGAATTAATTCCTTGTTTTCTTTGCTTGTTTGTGTGGCTTTTGCTTTCCTTGTTAAATTGTCTTTATCTCAATCCATGAGTTCTCTGTGTTTCACCCTTCCCGTTCTCTCCCTGATCCCCCTTCTGGGATAGTAGGCGACAGGCTGTGAGGGGCTTGCCTTCTGGCTGGGGTTAAACCATGACACCTAGTTTTGTTCAAACATCATTAGTCGAATTACTTTACATAAAAGCCCAAAGAAGTGAATTTGGGAAGATAAATGTGGCCGTGCTCTAACAATTATAAAAACGACATAGCAAAACCTGAAAATTTCCATTGTGGTTTTTGCAAATAATATGATTTAAATTCAAACTCCCCCTTTTGTCACTAGCTGGGAAAATATAAATACAGTGTAGTTGGTGAGATAAGAAAAAATGCTACAATTTTGTTTCAAAAATAGTACTTAAACTCAACATTCCCCAGCCAAATTGGAAAATACGAGTAATATATGTAAGTTTTAACATTTTTTTAACATAGCCAGTCTGACAAAGAATAATATGCAGCTTGATCTCAAGACTGGAAAAGCTGCGGACAAAAATAGGAAATTTAAATCAGTTTTTTAAAGAGATGTGTGTACATAGGCAAACTCAGAAAATATTAACATGTATCATATGTGGTGTCAAAACTCTTCCCTCTCTTCACTCCACACAGAAAAGCGTGTGTGGTTTACGTTTTATTTATTTATTTTTTTATTAAAATGAAAGCTCTGCAGCACTGAGTCTATTATCAGAATGAATGGATTCAATATCTGTTCAATGGTGTGTTCAAAATGAAAGCGACATCGCTAAATGTCAAAGATGCCATCAGCACATTCTGCTCCTCACCCGGGTGCAGCAGGCGCAGTCTCCGCGGGGCTCCCTCGCCCGCTGTTCCCGGGGGAAGGAAGGCGGCGCGGGCGGTGCCCAGCACGGGCGCGGCCCCGGGGCCGCCGGGCAGGGAGAAGCCCGTCAGCGGGAAGCCTGGGATCCTGCTGGATGGCTATTTAAACGCGGATTCTGTTCCGGCCACCAGCTCCCGGAGCTTTTATTTTCCCTCTTCAATCGGCGCAAGGGAAAGAATGCAAGGGTTAGCAGAGCAAGAGTGCTGACTTGTAGCCCTGTAACCATATTCAACAAGGGAATGTTCTAAACTTCGTCTCCTGGAAGTCTCCTATCTGTTACATGCCCGGAGCTATTACCCACTAAAGGACTTCACATTTTTGAATACTTAAAACTGAAAGAAACAGATTTGGGAGAAACTACATAAATCCATTATTGCAGCAGGAATATCTTTCAGCTTCAGGCAGAGAAGATAAATTGCCACCAAAGTGATACAAAGTTGGTTTGATTATTTCATTGGATCAAATATATCATGCTGTCTTGAAATCTCTTTGCTTTTAAGTCAAAATTAAAGAATTTTACCATAACCATATTAGACACTATAATTTGCATATTTTTAATCTCAAAAGAGACTTTTGAAGTTATGTAATTTTTAAGTATTTAATTGTTCTTCACATCATTGAAATATGAAATTATATCCAGAAACAGAGAGGATTCTCTTGCAAGATAGGACTGACTGACTCTCTATCTGACAAGAACAGAAGTCTTGTGTCAGGGAAAGAAACAGCATTAAGAAAGTAACTCAAAGAGCACCGGCTCTTATTTTGTTCAACATTGGGATTTGAGCATTCCTTCTGTTTGGAACTAAGAATGCCAGTATTTTGTGCTTGCACAAAAAACCAGTCATTGAGTTAAATACTAATTTGTTCTGTAAGATCACAATGGTAACATTCTTGCTCAAAAAAATGGTGAAAGCCTGCTTCTGCATGGATTTCTTTTGCATAGCTTATCAGTGACATCTTGATTTACCTGCAAATGCAGATGAAATAATGGCACAGCCTGGGGCTATAGGAACATTTGTAAATTAAATGCTTCCTACTAAGATTTTACAAGAACAGGTTTAAGTTTGTTTTAACTATGGAGGATTAAGAAAAAAAACAAAAAATCCTAAACCAACAGGAAAGTTCATGAAATCCTCACTGCTTTCCTGATGAATTTATTTCAGCTTAATTGTTCTCTTTCTACCTAATTTTACTTTATGCAGGCCTGATACAACCCAGCAGTCAGAAACTGTAGCTATTTTGTTTGCAGTTAATTCAGCTCTTTCTCGACATTTTGCCAGTCATGTTATGGATGAGATCATAAATTTTGGTTCCAGGAACTAAGTGAAGTGCAGGTACCAAGAAGATGTTATCTGATGCCAGCGTGTGAGGAAGAGTTAAATCTTTTTGACAATTCAATGGTTCCCTTTGGGTTTGCACAAATGGCACCTGTTGTTGAAGTCAATAGAGCTTACAATTTAATTTCATCTGCCTGCAAACAATCTCACTCATTAGGGGGTGAAATGATGATAGAATTCACTGAGGCATGCAGTTTCACTTTCTACAGGGCACTACGTAAGTACAGTCATCATTTTCAGTGAAGGGAGGCACAATTATCTTGGAAACTGATTGTAAAGTAGAAGAAAGGAAGAAATATCTGGGAAAAACATAATAAAAATTCAGTCTCACTACATTTTTCTGCTGATGCCAATTTGCAATCTAATTATTATATTTAACATGTTATGGAAATATAGAAATCGGGGGGGGAAAAGGACTAATAATATATTTTCCTATATATTTCAAAATGAGCTCACCAGTTTTGGACAACAGGTACATGTAATAAATATCTCAGTGGGGATCAGGGGTTAATTCACCCCAAATTTAATTTATTTGCATTGAAAATACCTGCTCCTACTTGCTGCAGCTCTTTAGGTGAATTAACTGGCCAGATAATGTGTTTCTTATATTTTAGTGCAAAGGGTGTGAACTTAACAGCATATTAAGGTAATGGGGCCCAACATTCCCTACCTCACATTAAATTGACCGACTTTCAATTGGCATCCCAGAATGCTTTGCATCCTGCTAGGACTAACTGATCAATTTGTCAATGTGCCTCAATTCCTTTTGTGTCAGGCTGCTGTATGGCAGCTCCTTGCTGAAATGTTTGGCTGTAGCAAAACCTGAGTCATTCTCCTACAGTCAGAATCATCGTCATGTAGGAGAGGTTATGACCACCTTAATTTACCTACCTGGAGAAGTGTTGCAACCCATTGCTAAGGTTCAATGAGGTTCAACAAGGCCAGTGCTGGGTGCTGCCCTTGGGTCACAGCAACCCCAGGCAGTGCCACAGGCTGGGGCACAGTGGCTGCAAAGCTGCCCACAGGAAAAGGACCTGGGGGTGCTGGTGACAGCAGCTGAGCATGAGCCAGCAGTGCCCAGGTGGCCAAGAAGGCCAGTGGCATCCTGGCTTGTTCCAGCAATAGTGTGGCCAGCAGGAGCAGGGCAGGGATTGTCCCCTGTACTCAGCACTGGTGACTTCACCAGTGTTCAGTGTCCAGTTGAGTCCTGTGTCCAGTTTTGGACCCTTCACTGCAAGAAAGACATTGAGGGGCTGGAGTGTGTCCAGAGAACAACAACAAAGCTGGGGAAGGGTCTGGAACATAAATCCTATGAGGAGTGGCAGAGAGAGTTTGGGATTGTTTAACCTGGAGAAAAGTAGCTTCAGGGAGTACCTTATCACAGTCTACAACTGCTTGAGAGGAGGTTGTGGCTGTGTGGGACGTCAGTTTCTTCTCCCAGAAAACTAGTGATAGTACAAGAGGAAATGGCCTCAAATTGCATCGGGGAGGTTTAGATTTGAGATTAGAGAAAATTTCTTCACTGAAAGACTGCATTCCAACAGGCTGCCCCAGGGAACTGGTGGAGACCATTCCTAGAGTGTTTAAAAAGCTAGTAAATGTGGCAATTAATGACTTGGTTTAGTGGATATAATAGTATTACGTCAAAGGTTGGACTTGATAATCTTGGTATTTTCCAACCTTAATGATTCTATGATTAAGGTAATGCTCTATTAGGATTTAGCAGAAAAGAGACACCTGTGAAACTATCACTGAAGAAGTCAGCTAATATGCTCAAACTCCAGCTGCAATCCCAGTCAAAAACAAGAAGCTGAAATAAGTGTAGAAGTAGTTCAGGAGAATTGTGGCTCCTTTTGGCAGAGATTTTGTTATCTACCTTTGTCTTTCCAGTAAATGAACAGGATATTTTTCTTGGATGCCATTCTTCAGCTGCTATGACCCTGAAAAAGACAGAGCTTTTGTTTGAGGACCTAACTCAACCTCTTCATAAAAATGCAGATGTCTGACTTTGTCTTTGGAGACCCTGGTGCGAGGAGGTGGAAACACCCACAATGACACAGATTTCTTCCCTAAGTCACTTTTATTCCAGGCAAGAAACAGAAAGTGATTAAACTGTGTTCACTTCAGTTGGATTTGGCAACAAAGTACACAATTCAGCTAGAAGTTTTTCTGATGGCTCTCTTCCTCTAACCTGTTTATTCAAAAAGCAGTTGCAATAAAGAAAGGAGATGTTTCTGAAGGGGTTACATGGTCTGTGGTCATCTGTGTATCATGAATCATAGAATGGTTTGAGTTGGAAGGGACCTTAGAGATCGTCTAGTTCTAATCCAGCTGCTGTGGAGAGGGACATATTCCACTGGACCAGGTTTCTCAGAGCTTCATTGAACTCCATCTCTTTTTCATTTCTCATTTCTATCACTTTCCTGTTATTAATAATATTGCTAGCCTTGTCTTTGCCAGTCTACCTGCTTTATTCTGCATGTTCCAGAAAACAATCTTGTTTTTTTATCTCTCATCCCCTTCCTTTGGCAATAACAGATCTCACAGTGTGAATATGCTTGTGGCATCTCTTGAAACCTAGCCACCACCATAACCAGTTGCTGCTTTCACTGCTTTATGGCTTGCTTGGGTTACAGATGCTTTACCATTATATATCATATCCATCCATTTCCACAGCCTAACAGTCTACCTGAATTAATGGGATTTAATAAAATAAAAACATTGTCTGCATTTTCTCAAGAAGTATTTTGGTGACTTGCTTGTATACATATTATTCTAGGTCAGGACTATTGAAGTTCTAAATTCTTATGTAGAATTATATATTTCTAATTGATATCACATGTATCTATAGTCATGGTGAGTGACATATCACTTCCACACTGCTGAAAATCAAAATATAACTAAGTCATACAAAAATTATTAGGTGTTCTTACCATCATCAAGACATCAACTCAGCCTTATGTTAAGTTATACCTTCCCAGGTGATATGTTCCATAGGTGGCTATCTAGTGGAAACCGCCCAGTGTGTTTGGAAGAAAGAGTGTGGAGATGGATGCCTGGAAAAGGCTGAGATATAGAAATAAGTCAGTAGGGGCTAGCTGGTGAATTTATATTCTTTGCAGAGCAGAGATTTAACGAAGAGAGGCAAAAGTTCTGTTGCAACTCTACCATGTCTGCCTTCTGCCTGAGTCTCCATGGAAAAGGTTTCAGACCAGTTCCAAAATACCTTCTTGATATCAGCTCCACAAATAATTCAAAGAAAGAAATCTATTTCTCTGCAGGAGATAAGAACCTAGCTCAACAGCATCAAAATCTTTCTGTTTTGTCTCTTGTCCTGTTCCACCACTACTTTCTTCTCAGTTCTTCATCACCTCACAGGTGACAATATGAATACAAACCTGAAAGTCAATACAAATGTAAAAGATTTATTTTTACTTCTTTAAACAGTCTTATCACCTCTAAGGAATTATTCCATATGAAGACTACTGTTATATGCTGGGTCTAGCTGGGATAGCATTAATTTTCTTCACAGCAACCTGAATGGTGCTGTATTTTGGATTTGTGACTAAACCAATGTTGATAACACGCCAGTATCTTGGCAAAGGCTCAGCAGTTCTTGTACAGTATTAGTTTCTCTTTTTCCCATTCTACTCTCAGAGAGTAGGCTGAAGGTGGTCAAGAAGTTGGATGGGAACATAGCCAGGATATCTGAATGAAACTGACAAAAGGCTTACTCCAATCTATATAATAACATGTTTAAAATAAAAACAGAGAAGAGGGTTTCTCTGGGGAGAGAGAGACTGTCCAGGGACTGGCTGGACATTGGCCGACTTGTGGGAGGTGCTGAATGATAGCCTCTACATATCTTTTTTTTTTTTTTTTTTTTTTCTT
>VXBI01005474.1:80612-120057 GCA_013397375.1 Toxostoma redivivum
AGATTCTCTAACTTCTTGTTTAACTTCTTGTCCTCAGCCTGGGTGCTTTGTAACCTCTGTGTATTTGGCTGAATATTCTGATGGTGTGATGGACAGATGTTTTACAGGTTGGGTTTTTTTTATTTCAGAACACTGTTTTTCTTTTATGCTGAAATTGCTAAGAAGTATACCTGAAGTTCAGCTGTGCTTCTGGATGATCCAAATGGGTTTAAAAAAATAGAAAGGAGATTCCATGTACTTTCTGCTTTTCATCTAATGAATGCTTTCTATCTAATAAATAGATACAACTGAAACTTGAATGTTTCATTTGTATTTTTCAAAAACAGTGCATCAAACATTTTTCCCGTATTTCTTGCAGAAATGAAGTAACTGATTTCTCAGCTTCTTAAAATGAAACTGAATGCTTCTAGTAGTTGAGTGCTTCTTATAGTTGGATGCTTCTTATGTAGTTGTGCCATGTTATAAAAGCCATGTACAAATCAGGGTTTGGTTATGAACTGCATCTTCTCCCCATATCTGCTGCTTCGTTTTAGCATTTTCAAGAAAATTTGCGGGGACTGCTTATATAAATGGGATCTGAGGTTACTATAGGAATGTAAGACAGAAAATATAGATACTGAAATAACTACTGGTAAGAGTAACACCTTACTAGTGTAATTAGAGAACATGACCTTGCTGATATTTTTCTCCTGACCAAAGGCTGAATGATAATATTCTGATGACTTCCTATTGATACTAATGAAATTTCAGATAGGATGTACTGTGAAAATATTTTGAAATGTGCAATTAACCCATGGAAGCTCCCCAAAATCATGATTTTTTTAGTACAAATGAAAAACAAACAGCAATCTTTCCATGTACCAGCATTGCAAACAGTTCACTGCATGAGAAAGTAGATATTTGAGGCAAAATATGAGAGCTAAACAAACCCACTAATTGTAGAAAACAGGATATAAATGCACAGAGCCTGCTGTTATGCCTGTTTGCAGTGCAGTCCTCTGTGAAAGTGTGGGTGCATCTGTTTGCTGAAGTAAATGGTTTATGTTTTGTTTCTTCTTCCAAAGCAGCTTGAACATTATTGCTAGTGTGAATCTACTTTGGGTAAGTGGAACTCCCTCTCTGACACCTTCAGGGATATGATGCTGGTGAAGGCATGAGCTGCCTTACTGTTGGGATGAGACACAGTGTTGAGACTACCCACAGAGCTGTGGAAAATGGGGCATTGATAAAATTTATTTATATTATTTTTTTCCCAAGAACTTATAGGCTTTGAAAGTTGTTAAGTGATATCTAATAAGTACATGATCATATTAATATTTTTCAAGGGTCTGAAGAGACATTCATTGTGCACAGTGCTTAAATAAGATATTCTCAATTCTTTGTTTAGATGGGTTTTCAGTAATTAAAGAACATAATAATTTTATTTGGATCCAACATTCTTCATTTGCAATTATCCTCTTGAAGTCCCTTTGTAATTATTCTTTTTTTATGATCCTTTACATTAGCATATTCAATCTAAATTATTTAATTAGGTGATAGTTTACTCAAATTATAGATGCATAAGTTTTCTCTATAAAGTGAAGAAAATAGAGAGCATTTGAGCTTGTGATAAGCTAAGAAGAAAAAAAATACTGTTATGTTGCTAACTGCTAATTCAAATTTACTCTTTTAAAGTCCCTATTCTATTTACTCTGAGTAGAAACAAATTGTGTGCTATTATTTAGATGACTTCTTAGTAAAATGGGATTGATATTTAAAACACAGAGTTATGAAACTGTGTACAATTCATATTTTTTAGGTTAGGATGAACTCACTGGAAAAACTTAGTATACCAGAGAGACATAATGTATGCACATCTGCATAGAAAAAAGAAAAATCTCATACCTGTCTCTGCTTCATGGTATCAAAATCTTCAGGAGGATCTAGAACTAGCTTGTAGCCATAAAGCTGACTCCATTAGCTTACACATTCATTTAATAATTGATGATGAACTGAATATTTTTCTACTTTTTTTTTTTCATGACAGCCAGTCAGATTCTTACCCTAGGAGAAGCCAAATATTAAGGTTTTACTTGGTCAATACCCTGCCACTTTCTAACAATAATTTCAGGAATGTCGAGAATCAAAGAATGAAGCTAAGGATTTTCATGAGGAAGCCGCTGACTTAACCATTGCCATTTGATAGTTACTTAGTGTTCCTGAGCGGTAAGGTTATGTGTTTACACTAACAACTGCTGTGTAATATGTTGGAAGTAAAGTAAGCAATATCCTCCTTCTCTTGACTGCTATCTCTGAACTCTGTCAGCTGTGGCTGTGAGACAGGTCAGTGTGAAAGAAATACTGTGAAAGGTTGTTTGTCAAAAGTTAACATGTTATAAAATATTGCAAGTCCCACTGGCAAAACAGTAATATAAGACACAATTTGCCAGGTAATATGACACATATTACAGCCAACTGGAAGATTCCTACTGTTGTAATGGGTTTGTGGCATTTGCATTCCTAAGCAACCACTACAGGACTCGGGGGCCCTGCTTTTCATAACAGGCTAAACCCCTCCCTGCCAACGGGAAGAAAAAAATTTCAATTTTGCTTTGCTAGTATGCTCAGTTTTTCTTAATCCATTGAACTGACTCTCACAGACTACAATCCTTCTTGCTTTTTCTTTTTCTATTGTCTCTTCTATTCCACCAGGATAGGGGAAGTGTGTATGTTGTTCTTACCTACTGGACAGGAGCAACCTATGTGAGTGTATATATTCACTTAAGTTCCTCTTCCTTTCTCCCAGCTTTTATTGCTGACCATGATGTCATATGGTTTAGAATGTCCTTTAGCTTGATTTGGGTCAAATCTGCTGGCTGTTTCCCTTCCCATCCTCTTGCCTGTTCTCTGGAGGAGAGAGGATGGAAAAAAAGAGAAAAATTCAGTGCTGTGCAAACACCATTCAGCAGCAGAGAACATACTGGTGTGTTATAAATAAAATTGCTTTAGTCACAAATCCAAAGAACAGCAGCATACAAATCCTGTGAAGATCAGCTCCATCCCATCCACACTCAGCTGTTAATGACTGGGTTACTTCATTAGAATCACAATACTGTAAGGACCATTTGTGAGTTCCCTACTACATGATGTCAATAATAAGTCCTTGATACCCACCTGCATTCAAACAGAGAAATGAGAGCTCGTCAGATGACTTGGAAGAGTGGAGAACACATACAAAATACAAATACAAATATGCTAGTGTATACTAGGACGGTAGCAAATGAATTCCAGAATGCTGGTTACAAGGGTATCCACGTGAATCTTAAAAAAAAAATACATCATTGCAATAGAGATTTAAGTCTAAGGAAAAGTGCTTTCTGTGACAATAGGGCAAAATGCCTCTTATTAAAATGATAATTGCTGTTGATTATTACCATGTAACTGCTGGGTGAAAACAAAGTTAAGACTGAAATCCTCAGGTGAATGCCAGGAGAGGAAGTAGGTCATATACTCAAACAGCAGTTTTGCTGCTTTTGACCCTTCAACATTCCAGCCTAAGTTTTCAAGAGAAAAAGAGGAGACTGAGAAGGTTTCTCCAGGCTCTCATTGTCCCATTGTGCGTTGTTCTGGTCGGGGTAGCAGCAGCCAAGGCTCCAGTAAGCAGCTGGGCAGTGCTTCCTGCAGAGAGAGGAAGGAGGTGGGTGCTCAGGTTTCCCCTGAGGCACCCAGGCAGTTGGTGAGGATCTCTCTTCCAGCAAGGAGGGATGTCAAAATGCCCCAGATCAATGGCAGCTCCTGCAAGAACTGGCCCATTGACAGCAAGGAGAAATGGCAATGTGAGCTGTTACATGGTGATTCGTGTCATTATGAAAATACACCATGGGATCAATATAAACAAGAATACCGAATCCAAAGTAAAGCATGGACATGAGACACAGGAAAATCTAATAATTTCATTCTATTTGTTTAAATCACTATGCTGTGAATTGTTAGCTTTTGTTTTTATGTATTTTTTATTATTTTGCCACTATAATTATGAATTATATCCACTTTTCATGTGTAAAAAAACCGCGGGCTTGTGTGAACATGAGCAGACTTGTTACTGCTGTTACCTGCTTGCTAGGAGTGTCACCTGACAACATGTTCAAGCCTTGTCCAGACCTAGCAGGGGCTTGTAGCCACTGCTGCCTAAAGTGCTAACATGTTTGGGCTTGCTCAGGCTTGTACCCCATCATGGTAAGCACGACACGACCCCACCATAAACTGCCTATAAAAGAGGCAGTGACCAGGGGTAGGACGGATGTGTGGGTAGAGCACAAACTCCCCGCATCCTCAGCGCTGCTTGCTCGTTCCTTATCAACGAATCAATAAATTGCCTTATTGATTGACCTACCCGATTGTGGTGAGTAAATTTATAATAGCAACTAAGGCTGAGCCGTGGCAGCGAGCCCCCTGGGTAGAGAAGTCCTGCATCAAAGCTCCAAAGCTCCAAAGCTGTCCGCCCTCCCAACCATGCGAAGACTGACACACCCCAGCTAAGAGGTGTCAAACACCACACCACTTCTCTTCCCCTCCCAGGACCTCCTCAAAGGAATGCCGAAAGCCCTGGCTACATCACCATCTCTATGACAAACAAATGGGAAGAAAATTCCCTAAAGAAAAAAAGAAAATCTAACCCCCAACATATGGTATGCTACCTTTGTTGCTATCCCTTTCTCTTGAGTTTAGTCATCTTTCTTTGCTTTGCTAGGCAGGCAATATCAGTAAAAACACAAGTTAAGGCAACTGGAAATGCATGTCACGTGTCTTTGCTGTTGCTGGCAAAGTTGGTTCAAAATTAGATTCAATCAAGCGGCAAGAATGACACCATAGTGGCTTCCAACTGATTCAAGATATAGTTGGTAAGCAGTAGGAAACATTATACCAGAAGAAGCAGTATGATAAAATGGGGCATGGACTTATTATTTTACTTTATATGGTAGCGTGCCCACCAAGGGAGAAACATGATACATGCAAACATCTTCACTTGTCTACAGAGAAATCCCCCTTTGAATTTTCACAGATCTGAGAGTTCAGAACTTTCTTGTTAGCAGAAAGAGCATTAAAAGTACTCTTTTGCATTTGAGCCTCTAATTTCCTAGGGTGGCAAAACCAGAAGCACACACAAAGCAACTCACAAAAGTGGTTTTGGAATTAACAGAACGTTTATAAAGCACACTGAGCATGAAAGCAAATGTAAAAACAAATTTTTTGGTCTAGATAATCTCTACTAATTCTTTGCTAGACTCTTCAGAAGCAGTTAAAATAGAAATCAGAAATAAAGCTCAAGCAAAATATCTGGGGGAAAAAAGGTATGATTCTAAGATATGGTTTTAATATTCCCCTTATTCTCTCTTTATTCTACAAGATAAATTCTATATAAAAAATGTATACAAAGAGTGGAGAATTACATGTTAAATGTCTGTTGCAGTAATATATAACCTACTTTGATGTGAGAAATTTTTCATTCAATTTTTTTAGAAACTTTATGTACAGTTTGTTCTTAATGTAGGGAAGCCCACTCAGAACCATTAAACAAGCAGCTCAGGAATCAAATTATCCCCCAGCTATCATAAGCAAATAACCTACATGGGACATTGTGTTATCTAACTGACCAGTTGATGCTTTGCTTTTTCCAGCTTTAAGAATCAAATTAAATGGTATGGCAGTGTATTACTTTCATTTCCAATCCTCTGGAGCAGATAAACATTATCATGAAACTGGCCAAGGATGAAATTTAAATAAGTAGTGATTGGAGAGGATGACAGGAAGAGTTTCCAAATTACAAAAACTGACAAATTAGTTTAATTAACTGCATATTTTGGAGTACAAGGATATGGGGGAGTTATTAATTTTGATATATAATGCATAGTCAATATTTCTGTAAACAGATTAGGGTATAGAAACCCTGCCACATAATTATTAAAAAAAAGAAGTACGAAAAAAACCTGCAGTCACCTATATATATATATACTTTTTTTTTCTCCTTTTAAGTTACTGTTGCTTTACAGTTCCAGTGTGGATTACAGATTCATTCTGTTTTGTCTGAATTTTCTAACAATCCAAGCTGCTTCTCCAATGCACCTCTAAACAGCCGTATACCACAGTTCTGATGGTTGTTTAAGCACACTAGACACTCATCATGGATATAAGATTATGAGTCTCATATCATAACCATATTCTTACAGTGTTAGTTTCCTTCTATAAAGTCTGGATTGTGTAAACATTATCTGCCTTGTAAATACAGTACCTAGGGAACTGACTGTATGCAACAGAACAAAATGGAACTTGAATCTGCTTATAAGCTGTATGAATTGCAAAATCATTTGGTTGTGAGTTCACAGAATCACATAATCACAGAATGTGTTGGGCTGGAAGGGAACAGAGTGAGTCATCTTCCTGTTCAAGCAGGGTCATCCTACAACACATTGCACAGGATTGCATCCAGATGTTTCTTGAGTATTCCCAGTGAGGAATATTCCATAACCTCTCTGGCAATCTATTCCAGTGCACTGTCATCTGAACAGTAAAGAAGTTCTTTCTCACTATATTCAGGTGGAAATTTCTGTGCATTTTTTTCTGCCATTGCCTCTTGTCCTATTGCTCAGAACCACAAAAATGTGCTTGGCTCTTGATGTGTGCTGCTTTACATAATTCTTGAGGTAGTTTTAATACTTCTTGAAGTTGAACAGGACTAACTCCCTCAACTGTTCATCATAAGGGAGATGCCCCCATCCTGTATTTGCTCTTTTTCCCCTCACTATACCTGCTCCAGGAGTTCCAAGTCTTGCTTGTTCTGAGGAGTCCAGAACTGGATGCAGCATTTCAGATGTGCCTCACCAGGGCAGAGGGGCAGGATCACCTCCCTCGACCTGCTGGCAATGCTCTTCCAAATGCACTCCAGGATCCCATTGGCTTTGTTGGCCACCAGGACACACTGCTGGCTCATGGACAACTTGCTGTCCACCAGGGCCCTGAGGTCTTGCCCCACAGATCTGCTCCCCAGCAGATCATCTCACAGCCTGTTGTGGTGCCCAGGGTTGTTCTTCCCCACGTGCAGCACCTTGCACTCACCTTTGTTGAATTTCAGAGGATTCTTCTCTGCCCATCTCCCCACCCTGCCGAGGCCTGACTGTACAGCCCTCTGGGGTATGGCCACTGCTCCCAGCTCTGTGTCATCAGAGACCTTGGTGACAAATGAACTTGTTGAGGAGGCAACTGCCCCTTCATCCAAATTATTGATGAATAAGTTAAACAATACTGGACTAGTGTTGAACCCTGGGAGACACCATGAATGAGAAGCCTCCAACTAGACCCTGTGCTGCTGCTCAGGACCCTCTTGGATCTGCCACACAGCCACTTGTCAACTCACCAAGCTTCTCTGACCTCTCAACAATGCTACTGGAGAAGGCTGGTGTTAACAATGCATGCAGTCAAACAACCCACTTGAATTTGGGTCCTTTAATTTTTTTTTGCAATTGTGGCATTCTTCTTTTCATAACATGTTGGGGTATAGGGTAAGGAAATAAGTTACTTTGCAATTTATAGGGATGGCAGAATGGGGTTGTAAATGAAGCAGAGGTTTCAACAGGAATTCTCCTAACATTTATCTCAGAACTTTTGATTTTGTGTCCTTGGACAATCAATTTGCACTCACAGTATGTCCCTTTGTTCTTTTTTTTGTCCTCAAATGAACAGGGTAGCGTCAGCTAATTGTTGGCTGCTCACTGTTTCGCTGCTAAGAGGTTCTAACTGCAACTCTGGTTTCTTGTTCCAGTGCATTTTATATCTTCAGAACTAATTTCTTGTTGGCTTGACTAGTGGAAAGAAAAAAAGTGAATTCTCAAACTGGCATAAAATGTTAGGGGAGGTTGATTCTAGTTGTTCTGTTAAGGCATATTGAGCAGAAGAAGGAATCTTTTTTTCCATTCTAGATACCACTGCCTGTATTTAGCACAAACACATGGAGAGCATAGATTTTAATTATCACTTTATTTTTCCAAAACAGAAAAGTTTAGGTCTGACTTAAGAAAGAGTGATATCATTAATAGCACCGCTCCATGGTGTCAGGGGTATATGAGTAGGATTACAATGTAGTAGAGCTTGGACCTTAGAAAGCATGCACTCACAGTTACAACTGTGAGAAGAGTAATAACTGCTTTTGTTTCACCCTTGACATTTCATGTTACATCTGATTTTCTGTGCCCTGAAGTCCCCCCATGAATTCTGCATTTTGCACTTCTATGATGATTTCAGAGGTGAGGATTTATTCACATTTCAAAGCTCTATTTAAGAAGTCAGGCTTTTCTAAAGTATCTTTAAGGTTTTTGTCTTGTTTTTTTTCTCTTTAATCAGATGCTAAAGGATATTGAACCCTAAAGTGCAAGAGGAGAGGCCACCTGATAAAAGATTCCAGATATTCAGTCTTGCCTGGATCAGCCTCGGGGCTTGGCTTTCAGCCCATCTGTCAGGTTAGCTTTGGTGAAGAAGATGAGTGCCTGTCAAAAACAGAAGTGGTACTGGGTGAGGTAACTCAGTGGCTTCAGGAAGACCTTCCGTTGAGCTAAAAGGCTACCTGCAGATCACGTTTTTCTTCTACAGGTCAGTAACCCAATGTAAGAAAATAACAGGGAAGCGATGGACTAGCTGTCTTTTTTATCTTTTAATTTAGTCTGTTTCAGCTCCAGGTAAATCAGATGGGGATATTGGTGATTGGATGACACAAAGAGACAAATTGGGGTGCAGTTTTGTCCTGAACACCACTTAAAACCCACATAATTCAGTTCTGTACCAGCAATGGAATGGTGAGTCCTGGCATACATATTGTGGAGCTGCTTAGCTATTTGGTGTGCATTACATTGTAAGTTGAGTGGTCTAAATAAAAGAAAGTGTTGGCCGAAACAGGAAAGCTTGCCACGCTCCAATATGAGTGCAGATTAACATTAAATGCTGCCTATCATATAGTTTACAGACTTTTTCTCGTGGTTCTTCAGATATGCTTGAAGAGGACCAACAAATAGTGTAGCTCATGGTGTGAAGAGCCATGAGATGTGCTGTTGGTAGTCCCTTCAACAAAATCTGCTTTGATGCTTATATGTAAACATTTGCTTGTTTGTGGAATCCATATCACAAGTTGAAAGGGACCCATAAGGATCATCAAATCCAAATCTCTTCTCCTTTCAGAACTAAGCAAAATTAAACGTAAGATTAAGAATCTTGTCCAGTGCAACTTGCACCCTGACTTGGTGTCCTGACCACTTTCCTGGGGAGTCTTTCCCAAAGACAGGTCACCTTGTTGCTGGAGATACATAACAGTGTGCTTCCCTCTTAAGTTATTTCTAGGAGAAAAGGCAGCTGATTTTTAACACTAGACTTGAATAGTTTACGTTCATATATAGTGGACTCAGTGAAGCAAAAAACCCCACCCAGATCTTCGAAAAATTCTATTATTTACCATCATAAATTTTCTGTTTTAAACATTCTTAGTGCTTTTTCTTGATGTTGTAGATTAAACCTGGTAGTGATGCTGCTTACTGCTGTATGTCCACGACACCACACTGACCACCCAACTAGCTCACGCGGTGAGTGGAGCGACAGGTGTGGCCTGTTCCCGAGATTCCCGGAATCCCAGGTCTGGGTAAGGCTAGAGCCTTCTGCAACTGGCGATGCGTCTGTGAAGAGCAAAGGGTCGGGAGAGGCCTCTGGCTATTTCCAGGATTGAGGTTTATTGAGGGAGGAATGACATCCACAGAGGAGGAAAGCAACCGAAGGGGAGGAAGCAACCAAAGGCGCAATGTCAGGGCGTACAGCAACTTAAATAGGGGCCCTCCCCCCAGGGGAGGGTACAAGCGACAACCAATCCGGGGAGACAAGGGGAGGTACATAAGGCGGGGATAATTTTACAGAGAACCAATGGGGAACAACTTGGGCAGGGTACAGTTTGAACTGAACAATCAATGAACAGAAAACATGTAACTGACAACGAACATTCTAGAACAAAGGGCGTGGCCAGGGATGACTGATAACTTGGATGGGTAGGGACTTCGGGGATAGACGGGGAACAATCTAGAAGATTGGGAGGGGCTTGGGGTGACGGACGGGACTAAGGGCGGGAAGGGAGGACCTGGGGTGGACCAACTGGGAGAATAACAGAGGGGGGTAACGGGGAAAAACCATTTTTACAGTGAACATAAAAACAAGTACAAACTTAAGGAAACTGGAGAAAATAACAAAACAGCAACATGGTAGGTAGCTAAGTATCACACAGATTTTTCCTCACTCCTCCCACCTTCCCCATGTCCAGTAGGATGGTGGAAGAGGAGTGAAAACAAGAGAACTCATGAGTTAATGTAAAAATTATCTGATAAGCTAAGGGAATGTGGAAGAGGAGAGAAAGAAAACAGAAGAAAACAAGTGGTACAAAGGCAATTACTCACCATCTCCTGTGTGCAGACTGATGCCCAGCCTGCCATCAGCTCAGAGACTTTGAGTTGTTGCCCTGAAGCAGTGCACATAAACCTGGAGTAAACTGAAAAATGAGAGAAACATTGCTAAAGGCCTTTGATTCTTAATGTACAAATATGAAAATCCATTAGTTTTTAATAATACCAGCGTGAACTTATTAAATATATCTGAATAGAGAACATAGATTTAAAAAATTACTTTAAAAAAGAAAGAATGAAAGATTAGTTGTCTCTTGAAAAGCAGTCGTAACTTTATAAGGATACATTTCACAAAACTTATTTTGGAACAGAGCTTTCCCAAATACACTAAGGTTTTACAGTAAGTTATTTTATTTGGTTTACCACGGGTGCCAGCTAGGATGAGATTCCAAACTTCTGCTGTATCCATGTGAGTTTCACTAAAATTTGCTCTCGACACCTGCTATGTATTGTAGCGGAGAATGAAGTAGAGTTACTCACAGCAAACATCATCTGGGTTGTCTGTTTACAAGCTCTAAGTGATTACTATTCTAGGTAATTGAAAAGGTCACAAGACACTCAGCAGTAAATTCAGTCTTCTCTGTTTATTCTTGAGACTGCAGTGCTTTCACCAAGCTATGCATGAGCTAGAGTGAGAACATTAAGGTTGCTTTTTAGTCCTAAAAGCCCTTTTGCAAGTATGCACTCTAATGCCTAAGAATTGACATTAAAGATGGAACTACTAGGGGCAAACCATGGACATTAATGAAAAGACATAGACTTGAGAATATAGTTACTGGAGTGGTCACCGGTGTCTTCGTATCTTTGGGAATTTCTTGGCAGCTGCACAGCAGCTTATAATCTATTCCTGCACATATGAGCTGTTTTCACTTGAAATTCTTTTTTCCTTCCTGACTGGCAAGTAGAAATTCAGGCTGCAGAACTCTAGCTCAGTTTGGGAGCTGCCTCCAATCAATTTATGGCCTATTTTTATTCCAAAATGGGAATTGTAAAGCCTTTTGAAAAATCCACTGTGAAAAGAACACTTGGCATGTGCGCATCTTATACATTGCAGGCCATTTGGTGATGTGCCTTGTATATTCTTTTAGAACGTAATAATATGTCATGAAATAATAGAGCAACTGGGAATTACTGAAGGTGCTGATATACTGCAGGCATCTAGCATAATCTCAGTGTATAATTAAGTGCTTATGAGGAAAAATCTTGATTTAAATACCAAAAGAACCTTCTCTGAATGTCTGCAACTCCCTGACAATAATGGTTCTTGATCTAATACCGTATAAAGGTTTTTGCAAGGGTTTCAATGACTGACAAATGTATTCTTTGGTACGTTCAGTAAAAAAGAGCATTTTAACACATGTAGAAAACCTGTAGTTTTAAAGCATGTTTTATTTACTTAAGTTCATCAGTGTGAATGAAATATCAGTAAAACAAGTGGTTTAGGGCCTCATGAATTATATTGCCTAGGAAAGTTGAAAGTTAAGTCAGTTCAGCATTAGAATAACTTCTGTGTTTCACTTCCTGTGCACAATTTACTTTCTGCAGAGTGATGTGAAGCCATGCAATAAACCTGCAGTCTGCTTGGCTGATGTCGCAGGTTCCAGTTTATGTCAGCTTTGATAGGTGCATTTAAAACATTTTGATAACATGACATTCCCCAATGTCCACATACAGCTGAAGCAGAGTGCACCAGCTGTTACTTTGACTAGTGATCAAGAATCTTCCAGATAAAGGCAATCTCATGTAAATCTGCCATGAAAATGGAAATCCTCTGATGTGACACTGTATTTTTCCAATTACACTGTGATAAGAGGAAAGTAAAAAAAAAAATGCCTGAAAGCACATATAAATAAAAGTTGTTCTGAAAATGAAAAAAAATAGTGTCCCTGTTAGGATGGAGTCCTATCTTTCTGATTAAATTGTTCTGCCAGCTAAATCATCAAGAATTTCAAGAGCAGATATACTTTTTAAAGTTTAGCATGTTTGTAGAAAGTCTGCTGATCTGTGAGGGAAGATTATTTTCTCTCACCTTCCACAATTGGTGTTCCTTCCCTTGACTCTTTGGCTGTGTAAAGTTTATGTGGGCAGATGTTCCCAGAATTCCCCTCTCTGCATGGGACCTCTTTAGAACCCCAGCAGGCAGCCAGATTTTGCAGTGCAACCTAAACATTGAGACTTAAACTGCAGGCAATCTGTTACACTCTAGCTAAGGAAATAAAAGTTCTTCAGCTGTCAAGGAGAGATGTATTAGTTTGGCCATGCCTAAAATGCTTTGGGAGGTTTGCTGAAAATAAACATGCCAATCTAGCTCTGAGCCCTGTCGTATGGGGAGATTTGAAAACGTATGGGTTTTGTTTCCAAATTTAATGCAGCGAACAGGTAGAACCAATTCAAAAGGACTTTTGTTTTTCCTAAGGGGCTGGGGAGTTCATTAGAAATAATTGCACATATACTCTGCTGGAGTTAACAAATGCTCAGCAAGCTATTATAGTGTGTAACAGCAGCCTATAGTAATTTAGGGGTACTGAACAGCCCTAAGAGTAACCATATTCATTGATCTTGAATTTAGAATTTTCTCTTTATTTTTTAAGCTATTCCTTAATAAATTGTCATTTGACTGTACTGTTTGCATACATTTCTTATATTGTTAGATGAGCCAAAACAGGGCACCAGTTTGAATCAGCCTGTTTACCTCTTCTTCTGAGCAATGTATCTACCTCCTTTCTGGCAGACATTCAAATTCTGAATTTTATAATCTATCTTGTGGTAAGTAAGGAGAACGTGTTAGATTATCATTTTGATCTCAAGCTGAACTTAAATTTATCTTCTCCATCCCTGACCAAGGACCAGTCTAAGGATCAACTAGGGATCATTAAAAAAACGTGAATGAAATGTTATGACGTAAGAAGTTAGGTCTCATCAACATAGGTAGGATATCAGCTGCTTTTGTAGCTGGAAATGCTTTCAGGCCTTTGCAATCTTGTCAGTATCTGGTAGATGTCCTTTTCCCACTAACTCATAAACCATAAATATACTGATTGAAAGCTTCAGGCAATTCCAACCACTGAAATATATTGTAATATGGAATCTTATTCCTCAGGCAAAATACAAATATTCTATTTTAGTAAGCTCATTGCTGTCAATTCCACTGCCCCAGTGCCCTCCCCCTCCTCTATTGCAAGCTTTTCATTTATGGCAGCTTGGAAAATTATGTATGCAAAAGTATGCATCTCAGCACACTGTCAGAAATTTCTCTCAGCCAGGTATATTTTCTTTATTTTTCCCTCCCCTTGCCTTTCCCCTTCCCCTTCCACATTGCTTGATGAAATGCGAGCATGTTCTTTTTTGCTTTTTTCTGTACTTTTCTTGCCAGTTTTCTTCACCTCAGTGCTTAGATTATAATTTTCTTTCTTTGTGGAAAAAATAACCCACAGAAATATTCTCTTAATTTGCATAATATCTGGGTTTTTTCACTAATTTGTGAATTTCTAAAGAACTTGTAGTTAAGAATGTTCTGTCATGAATCTGATATATTTAATAAACCTCACTTATGTTTCTTAGGAGAAATACAGGAAAATGACATCAGAGGCTGTTTCTCACTACCAGTTACATTCTTACTCTGCAGCAAAAACTCTCTTTCTTGGAAAACAAAGCTTATTAGTCTGGCAAACTACAATGTTAGACCCCTGTTAAATGTAAGAAAAGGACAAAATATTTTCAGAAAAATATTACCTCACAGAAGCTCAATCAAAAGTTTTTTTTTCAAAAAAAGATATTTTTTTTACCTGAAAGGTTTTTTATTTGCTCATTTAAAACCTTGCCCTGGGTTTGAGGAAATTTTCCTTTCTTTTTGCCAGGAAGGCTTCTCCTTAACATTTTAGACTTGATATTTGCAACTGCTGCACATCCTAGCGTATTTCCTCTAATTCCCATTCACTCAAAGGAAAATTAGAAGCAACTCATTCCTTCACATCGTGCTTTGTCTGAAATAAAGTAATCTTATCCTCTATATTTTTTTAAATTACTATATTTTAAAAGTAATTTTATAATTGAAGCAGTGATGAGAGCAGATAAAAACCACTCCTATTCAAAAAATGTTTTTCAAAACCAGTTCTTTGCTTTCAGCGTTACTGAAATTCTCTTGGACATGTATCCCTTCAAACTCAATTCTTTAGAGATATTGCTTGCATTATATGATATTCTGTCTGGCAATTTTTACTTAGAAACTGAATTAGTATCTTACATGTTGGCACCTTCCTTCATGTGAACATTCACTCTTATTTAGTAGGTAAACCCTGGGAAGAGCTATTGTAGCTAGACATATACAATGTTCCCTTTACCCTAATTATTGTGCTAATTGTTCTCTGATAACTGACCATCAATTATATTAAGCCTGGACCAAAATATCCTATTAAAAAAAAAGCTAACTCCTTCTAGCTCCTCACACCTCTTCTCCCTAGTCCTTGTGGCTACTTTGAATTCCACATTGAATGTTACTGAAGCCGTGTCTTTCCCATGAGGACTGGCCACTCCATGTAGCTGCCAAAATAGAAATCCAACGTTTAAAAAAGAGATAAAGAAACAGCCAAGTTGGGCCACATCCATTTAGCTGTTTTCATTTGTTAGAATGTTCAATCATGTTCTACTGGGAGATGTGGGTTTTCAAGCTGGTTTATCTCATCAGGGTTGTGGTGTTTTGTGTTTCTGTCAGCATGTAATTGGACATTGCCAGTAGCACTTACAGTTACTTGGTGCAGATGATGCTCCAAATCACTGCTTGTAATCTGACACATCTCAAAGGACTTTCTAAGTGTTTTTTTGGAGACAGCTGGCTAGGTTAAGTTGACCCACTGAACTTTTTTATCTCTAAAAGGTGCTTGAAGGATTAGCAGCAGCTGTAGGCTAGTGTTATCCTTTAGACATCATCAGACATGGGTGTCTCAATATGTAATTCTGAAGGTGGCTGCTCAGAATATATATCAGGTAACAAAGATCTTGAACTATCAACTATCAAAAATAGTCACTAAGTATTCCTTCTCTTCTCTGTGGAGCCAAGTCTATACGGGTTATATGCTTCTCTTAACACAGCCTTTTTGGAAACGCTTGACTCCAATTTACTATCAGTTCCTAGCACAGCAAGTCCCTTGTTCATTTCCAGACATAGATGTCAGCTTATGTTAGATGAGATGACAGATAATACACTCCCCATTCAAAAGCGATAGATGGAAATATCGTGCTACCAGCCTTTACTTAGTACAGCAGGCAGTTTCTCATGGGTAACTATAAACAGGCAGGCCAATTTAGTTCTCTTTGGGACAGCTACACTACTTGCAGGCATGTCATGTTGTCACTTTACACGACAGCATTTCTTTATTGCTAGTTGCTATGCTGACAATTAAGCTGTAGTAGTATTCTCCTAAAAATTTGCCATATGTTCTGAGTTTGATTTTTTTTTGCTTTTTACACAGAGAATTTTGATATTATTTTGCCTAAAAACGATCACAAACCCCCAAATACCCATATATCTAGCAATGACTAAGAAAAAAATTCTTGTTTCGAGTTCATGCACTTACAACTCCTGTTACAGGCCACTGCAGTAGGACCATTTAAATGTATTGGACCTTGTGATGTCAGAAGTGAACTCTGATGCATTTTTTGTTTTTACAGACTTGTTTTGGACTGTTTTATGCAGCACTATTATTGATTATATCACTTATGAAGTGTTAAATCCCTTTTACAAAGTCACTGTACACTTCACTGCAACTCACAGCAGAGACTAGAATGAGAAATATTTAAAACTTAATAAGTGAAGAGTGAAATGCAATTCATTTAATCATGTTTGGATAGAGGTCTATATGACAGCAAATGGAGAAGGTGTCAGTGAAGGGTGAGAGAATCTGCAGTAAGCCAAAGCAACCACAGAAACCACGCACGGGGTTGCAGCAAAGGGAATGCTCAGTGTGCTGTGCAGTAGATGGCCAGGACATTTAAAACTGTGATTGAACAATCTCCAGTTTCATGATTCCTTCAGCATTCAGGGAAATGGGATGTTGTGTTCTTTTCAGATAACTCTGATTTCTCCTCTTTGGCAAGATGCATTTATCACTTTCATTTTACCCTGCACCCTGCACATGGAAGTCCCCACAATAACCAACATTGCAGGTCAGACAGGTTAGCATTATCAAATACCTCAGGTTGAAACCCTGATATACTGGGCACTGTGCACAAGCAAGAGAGGTGGATTCCTGTCAGTCTGATCTTCCAGGCTAGAAGAGTGTTTTTCCCTATGTTGTCATGCAGCAGCAAAATCAATGCAACTACTTGTTGTGCAGAAAACAGAGATTTCTTTTCACTTTCTGCATGCTTGGTTCTAGCTTTATTTCCACTCTACAGGTATGTAGAAGATTTTCTCTTGGTCATTTTTATTGCTCAACAAATGTGGAGGGTCTTATGGCTAGATTTTTATCTTCTTTCCTTGCCCTTTTCATTGTTCCAAGTTCGGTTGCCAAACAGTTCCCACAGGAAGCATACTTAGGAATAATATTTATGCTATTACAGGTATTTTGTAGTGTAGTAGGACACCTGTTTGGTAGGAAAAATGCCAGGAAGAGACACAGATTGGTGCTTGCAGCATTCTCTTAGGATATAACCGATGCCTGAATTCCTCAGATTGAGAGGCATATCCTCAAGCTTCCCATATCCTGAGGTCAAAGTTATTATGTGTTTATTCAATAGTGTTTTTAACAGGAAAGACTCTGTGGACTGAAAGAAGAGGAATGACTGTTCAGTGCTCTGATGCACCCCAGAGTTTGTGTGCTTATTTTATACTGAACTGGACTATCCAAAACGCCACAGATTTAGGAGATACCAAGAAAGCAAGTTTTCATCCAACGTTTTAAATTTTTTTTCCCTGACCCTATTCGTAAACTGCTAGTGGTGGTTCTTACATTATTCAAATTATTAGCATGCCTTCCACTGAAGGTATAATTGGAATAAGCCCTGAGTTTGGTGTGTTTTAATTCTTTCTCTGCCTCTAAAGCAGGTCTAGTTATATGAATTGTTACTTCCACTTGCTATGAAAATCTCATGTTTTCTCCAGTTTTTATCATTTTGGGGCAATATTTCTGATCTGGTGTAATGCTTAAATTACCAGATCTATTTTGCATTGATTGGCTACTAAATAGACCTAGACAAAAGCCATCTATACCAGAGCTGGACAATTCAGAATCATTAATCAAAGTATGTTTTTGTTACCATTTTACTGCCTCACCCTGCTATTAACTTGTCACAGCTGGGTTGCTTTTATGTTTTCACACACTATGTGATGGATTAAACTAGTTAGCTGGCTAGATAGATTATATGCATTAACACTTAACAGCTTTGCTCAAGCACTGGCTAAGGCATAAGGCTTACCTTCTATAATGCTCTAAAAGCTCTGATTTGCTGTGGTTTACTTTGTGTTCATTCTTTTCTCCAGCCATGGAGAAAGCACTTTTGAACTGGAACATCTGATTTCATTTCTCAGGAGGTTCTTGCTAAGGTTTAATGGATGGTATCATTGAGCTTCCACTCTTTTCACAGTCACATTCTTGTTTTTAACAGCAGTATTATAAATTTCTGAATGAACCTAATTCAATTTGGAGTCAGCCTGCTGCTTCTAATAATTTTCAAGAATTTAGCAGCATTTTTACTCTTCAAGTTGTTGATTATACTACCTTGTTTTGCACAACTTAGTTGTCTGTCATCCCACAAATTCACTAATGTGGAAGTTTTTGGGTGAAGTCCTAAATGTTTAAGATTTGTGGTCCTAGGAGCTTTACAGACAACAACCATGAAAAATGCCACCCTGTAACTAATTGCCTGGGCTCTTCTAGCTGTCCTTATTCTACTCTGGATATGTAAGTTTTGATTTAAGTATTTTTTTTTAACCTATGTTTATGTATGTCACATTCCATTGTGGGGAGCTGTGAGGAGTTCTTTTAAAAATAGGTGTTCTAGAACAAAATTAGGTCAATTGACAATACATTGTATCTGAGAACCAGAATGGGGATGGCTGAGGGAGTTGTGCAGGACACAGGCTACACACAAAACTCAGAGGTCAGCTGGTGTGCTGCCAAGCGCCCAGTGAGAGGGCGAGCGAGGAGTGAGCAAGGGCAAGCAAGGGCCAGCAAGGGCAAGAGCCAAAAAACAGGCTAGAGCCAAGGCAAGCAGCAGACATTAGCAGGCTGGAGCCAAATCAAAAACACGAGACTCAAAAGGCCCCCAGACTCAAAAAGCTCCTACTCAAAAAAGCCCCCGAAGGACAAAACTCAAAGAAGCCCAATTCTAAAAGCCCCCAAAAGACTAGTCTCAAAAAGCCCAAGCCAAAAAGCCCCCAGAGAGTGTGGGGCAGTTACCTGTATGCCCCCTGGCTCCTCCCAGTCTGCCTGCTGACAGGAGACCATTGGCCCAGCCCAACATCACAGTACCCTGGTGGAGACCTTTTGCCATCTGATTTTAGAACCTCTCTGGGATGTGCAGGGTCTGTGATGGTCTCCTGCTGACTGCCTATCCCATGTGATATCTGAAATGGTTGCCAGGCAAAGTGTCCCCAGAGACAAAGTGTTCGCCCATCTGCCCTTACCTGCCTCCTACAAATGGCACATGTGCACCCCCTCCATCACAAGCCTCTCACAACCAGTATTGAGGCAGAAATCAAGATTAAATTGGCTCCTCAGAATGTAATTTTGCTTTCTTGGTTTCGCAGGACCGTCTCTTACTTTCTTTTGTCTGCAACAGTCATCATCCCCATGGTTTCAAGCCTGACACCCAAGTGCCTTTCTAAGAGCTGACCATACGTCCCCCATCCTTCTCTGGAATGGTAGGGTATTAAGGGCTTTTCCACAAGACCTCATGGTATCTAGTACAGAAACTGCAAGCATTTTTCCATCAGACAACAGTGACTGTATACATTGGTTATATTCCACTGGTTCTAAAGGCTGCAAGTGTTTGCAATGCTACATACACATATAGATTATCTGCAGACACAATACTTCCTTCAGCTCAGGTGGCCATATAGATGTATCCTGTGGTACTAAAATTTAACAGCTAGTCCAAAAAGGTAGGAAGCCAGACTTACTAGGCAGAATTAGCTACACATTAAACCAACTACTAAAATATAATTTCACTTCAGTGTTGAAAAGACAATAGTTAGGAAAGCAGCTGTGCAATACAGGGTGCTAGGATAACCAGCTCTGCTAATTTTTTTTCTGAGGTGTGGCAACTGCATCACTGACTGTTCATAATGAAATCTATACTCTTTTAAGGTAGCTCTGTGTAATCTCTTAAGGGCAGCTTCTTTAGGTTGTTACACAGCTGTATGTCATCACATGTGTGACAGGTCCTCAAGCTCCAAGTACCATCCATTCCTGGGCTTTCCAGACTTCTTCCAACGTTAGGGGCCATGCTGTGTCTCTGACATGTCATTTACTGTAGACTGGCTTAGTTTCGGGTTACTGGGACACAACTGGGCTTCTAATTGCCTTGGCATGTGACACACATAAATTTTTTATTAATAATTTTTTATTTTCGTAAAAGAAATCCAATTACAGCTATGTTGTTGGAAAGATTGGCAGATTCCCTCTTTTGGGGATGTAACAATCCTGTGCACCTCCTGAACTGTATTGATGTACTAGAGGACAAGTAGGTGGAGTATTCTTAGACCCTTCGTATTCTTCTTCATTGCATAATGAGTTCTCAGCATAAATCCCAGACCAAATATCTATTTAATATCTGTGGCCAAAGAGGGCCAGGAGGGGGTCCTGGATAGGTGGAAATATTTGAAGCACATATGTGAAAGGAAGGTTGTCTCTCTGATAGGGCAAATGATGTTAGGTGGATAAAGCAGACATTAATGAAGCACACAGGGAGATAGTAAAAAATCATTTGTTAAAGCAAAAAACTTTTTCATTGTGGTGGAAGACACTATGGTTAATATGGAAGCAGTGGATTTTAAAGATGGAGAGATGCTGAAGAGCATCATAATTATGAGGAGGAGGTAGTGGAAGATATGTAAATATCTTATCAGCATGATAGCAGCTTCAGATTAGACATTGGAGCCAAAAGTTTGTTCGTGTATCTCACAAAACTAATAGGGTAAGAATAGTTAATAGTATTTGAAGGCAGGGGTTTGCTGACTGATATTCTGAGAAAAGGAAAAAAAGATGGCAGCAGTCAAGTACAAAGTTACAGTGAGACATTAAAAAGGTGATGTATAACTTTCTGTGAAACTGTCAACACTGCATTTCTTAAGATGATTCACAAAGGTCAACATGTGAAATAGGGAGGACATACAAAAGAGCTTTGGCTGGGATGAAGACAAAAAGAATAATGTCTTGGATATTCTGTGTCATAAAACATGGTTTAGTACATCACAGATATGGATTCCTGGAAGAAGAGCCAGGAGTCCAGTCAGATCCAAAGTCATGCACAAATGGCAGGACTAATGATGAGATGATGAATCTGCTCTGTTGCTCTTGATGGTTGTGCATTAACATATCTGCTATCTCAGTTTATTTTACACTTCTTGTGATATTCCAGTAGGCATTCCTGAGAATCTTATTTGTTGGAATTATATTGTACCGTGCTAAAGAAATAGAATAATTTGATGGAGAACTTTGGGTTTTTTGCACAAAAATCTTAAAAAAGTGTTAAAAATAGATTAAAAAATCTATAAAAATAGATAATTAATGTTTAGAGAAATAGTACTGTTCCTTTTAGAAATAGCTGTAGCTAAATATACACATTTTTCTGGTGAAATGCCTTTCTAAACTCAAATTTGTGGTACAACAACAAATTATAAACTCGTAAAGGAATAGAATTCTACTCAGGTGTCTGATTATATAGGTATCCATTCTCGGTTGAAGGATTTTTTATTTCATTCCTGAAAGATGAAACTAGTTTGGATTTAGGAATAAAATTGCCAAGTAGCAATGCAAAAAGGCTGTGTTTGGCTTTGTTTTGCTGTATTTCCTCCCATTAGTACTTTTTATAAAAGGAAGGCTTTTAGAAATTTATAGAATAAGGTGCTTTAATTTTTTAAGTAAGAACTACATAGAAAGAAATGGTTAAATTCTACAGTCTTGTTTGTACTGTTCTGTCATTTCAAGGACATAATTTGTTGTGACAGCTACCTTTCATCTCTGGAGAAGTTATTTGGTCTTGTCACTTTGGAGGAATCTGGGATCTTCACTCAGTTGCTCCCTTACCAGAATAGGACCTAGGAAATGGATGAGTAAATGCACTGTATGCAGCCGCTTTTCTATTGATTTTTTGCAGTAGAGCTACCACTGAAGGTATAAGTGGGGAGCTGTGCAGTTAGGTTAGCAGTAACTTACCATCCCATGGGAGTAAGGTGGAACCAAAGTGGAAATCTTTTCCCAGCAGAATTCTGAGATCTAAATAACATCTCTGGGAGACTGTAGCTCTAATATTAAGGTGCAATAGACTGCACTTCTGCCCTTTTTACAAGCATTTTGGTTTGCTGTCAATGTACATGTTTCATGTTAATGCCCTTTAGAATTCACTTACCACTTTTACAGGCAAGTATGTGAATGAAATTTAGTATCTAGTAACAATGATTGGAACATAAGATGTTAATATCAAACATCATGCAAACTCTTTATGAAAAGAAATAGCAATTCCTGTCCATTCTCTGAACTCACTAGTCTTACATTATGTTTTGTAGAAAATATAGCTACTCTGACTAGTTGCATGATGGTTTTGTGATGTGCATAAATGAGGCTAGAGTGAGATCATTTAACCTGTGTTCACTTGTTTCCTAAGCCAAAAATTCTAACTCACGGGGCCTGAATTGAAGGTCTAGGTGCCTTAATGTTTTAATGCACTGCAATTCCAATATCCCTTATCCAATATTCTTGCTTTATCCTGAAGTCTTTAATATTGTCACAATGACTGCCACGTCCTTGGCAATACAAGGACAATGAAAGCATGGAAGTTGTAAGGTATTAAACAGTTGAGCAGCTTATTTGTGCACACAGAAAACCACCAATTCTTAAAGAACCAGCCTCAAAAAAGTGCTAAAATTCCAAACAAGTTACCTTTTTTTCAGGGACCAAAAAGAGAATATGTCATAGTTCCACCCACATCACAGTGGCCTAGCTTCTGAGATCTTTACTACCTTCTGTGGTTTTCAAGTGGGCTTAAGAGCTAATGTTCTTTCCTGGGAGATCACATGGCTGGGTATGTTCCTCTAACTTATTATTCTTTATCTCTTAAGATTCCTCAGTGAAGAGAGTAATTTTCATCCCAGAAAATAACAAGCAGAGCAGCACATCCAGTTACGTTACACTGACAGGATGTCAAGAAAATGAAAACAAATGGTTTGAGTAGTCCTTCAGGGGATAAGGAGTTCAGTTACTAAGCTACCCACTAGAAACTGTGATTTAGTCATGTGGGATGACTTTATTTCTTCTTCTTCTGTGGGTTTAACCATATAAATCTCTGTTTTGTTGCTAGAGAGAGATATCTGAGAAATTTGGTACTGCTTTTATGGTGCCCAGTTTGTGGACTGCTGTGCTGACAAATGCTGGAGTAAAGGAAGAAGCAGCAACATTAGCTGTGTCCTTATTTGCTCAGGTTTGTGAGCACCTGTGTATTTTTAGATTGCCATGCAAAAAGGTGGGTTACCTACTTGGTGATATTCATGAATGTACAGTTAGAAATACAGCATGCCTCTTGCATTCTCTTTCCCTCTCTAAATTTCTGTTTCAAACCTTTTCTTCAGGGCTCAGGTCACTTAGAGCATTAATTAAAATAGACTGGATGAGTTGTATAAGAAGAGAAGTGAAAATTCAAGTTGTTTTATCCTGTGTATGTAGAAAAGACATTTCTGGCACAGATACGAACATAGAGAGTTGTGGTTAACTTCTCTTACATAGCTTAAATTAATCAGCTTCACTTTTACTACATATACATAATTCAGACATGTGAAATGTTTATACTGCTATTCTATCATCCACAGCTGTAAGATGTTGCTAAAGGTGTATTGAGGCTTGCTGTTGTTTGGCTGGGAAATACAGGCTGGAGTGTTCATGTACATATTTAAATCCCCTTCATAGGACTTTGAATAAAATAAATCCTGAAAAACAGGTATTTATAGCATGATAATTACTCAGAGCCGGTTCTCTACTGTATACTTTTAGTGTATACAAACTAATTTTCAAATGATGTGAAAAGCAACTTTTTGACTTCACAGTCCAGCTCTTGCATGCTAAACTCACAGACTCCCAAAGTAACATTATCTTTAGAAGTGATGGTAGGTGTAGAGTTCCACAGTGATGAGGAGATGCAGCACAAGGTACACATGCTTTCCATTTACTGTCTCATGTAGGCAGTTTTGTGTCCAGTCCTGACTTAATACACTGAAAAATGCTTGCTATAACCTACCTGTTCTTATCCTTAGTAAGTGCTGCAGAGTGCTGAGGGGGGCTATCCCTGCTGGATGCCTAAGTCTACCAAAGCCTCTCTATCACTTCTGCTCTGCAGCTGGACAGGAGGGAGAAAATATAATAATCATCCAAAAAATGTGACAAGACAAGAGCAAGGCAGGACCACTTAATGACTGTCATAGACAAAACAGACTCAGCTTGGGAAAATTAATTTAAGTAATTGCTAGTCAAAAGATAGAGTAGAATAAAGAGAAATAAAAATGAGCCTTCAGAGGCTTTCCTGCTCCCCTCCATTTTTCATGAACTCAACTTCCGTGCCAATTTCTCTGTGTCCTCCCAAAGTGATGCAAGGAACTAGAGAATGGGGGCTTTGGTCAGCTCATTCCATCTTCTCTCTTTCACTCCTTCCTTCTCATGCTCTTCCTCTGCTTCAGCAGTGAACTCTGTCTGACATGGGTGAAGACATTGGCATCTTGTCACAGAAGGCACACCCGTAGCACCTCTGCTACTTATTTTGCCGTGTGAACCCAATACATCCACTGCATCTTTCTAAAAGCACGAAGAAAACAATTTTGCTTGTGCCTTTGTCATAAGGACAGTTCTTCAGATCGGCAGGATTTAGACAGCTGGGGAATCATGAAATTAAAGTCAAACCTAGGGAAATTTTTCCTCACTTTATTGTAAAAGCCTTGCTTATGGTCCCAGTTTGAAAGCAGTTTCAGGAAAACTCAGTGAAAACATGACAACATGGATTTCATTTGCTTTCAGAAGGAAAAAATTTTCTGTCTTCTCAGGAAGGACATTTAGTGAGATTATAATATATAATTTGAAAAAAGGAAGTAGATATTATTTCCACCTCTTATAATTTGAACAGGAGTCTCACATTCTTGGAATGTAATGACTTAGTGTATTTACAGCATTTTGAACCATATTTGTGGAATTTTAAACTGAAGACTAATTTGTATTAGATGTTCTTAGACCAGAGAATATGGTGAAATCTTAAAAACATGCATGCAAATTGTAAATATATATTCAATTTTCAGCCATATTTTCTACCTCCTTCTATGAAAACTACCAGTATTTCAAAACAGCGTCTTGTAATGGAAATGCCAGTTCAGCTATATTGGGCTGTAAGTCATGTGACACTTCAGTAATCATGCATATTTTTACAAAGCAATTCTTCCTAAAGTTATTTTATCTTGCCTGTTTCCAATCAGCTTTATAGCAGATGAAGGACTAATTTAAGTAGTTCTTCTAGCTCCCTCTTTTTCAACAGTTCACACCCAAAACATCAACATATATATATATATATATGCTGGAGCAGCCATTTCTATATGGCATCTTTAGGTTTATAAGAGTCCCAGCATTTTGGGAATATTAATTAGCACCTAAACGACATAACATCTTGAAGAAATTTCAGTGGTTAAAGTTTGTGGAGGGGACTAGTTGATAAAGGTATTTTCTCTCCCATATTAAATTGTGTTTTCAGTAACAGTATATTGACCTTCAATGGAATATATCTTGAAGCCTGCTTAAAATATGGGCACTTCATATTAAATAGAGTGCATTAGTTCTCCTGTTGCTTTGAGTCAGGGAGAAGGATGGCATAGCCCCAATATTGTTTTAAATATCTATGCTGAAATGGTAATTAATTTTGTTAAAAATAGTTTTATAATATCCAAAGCACAATGGAAGACCAAGAAGTTTAAGTTAGTGTTAACTGTGGTTGGCTTTCTGCTTCCTTTGTTCAAATGAGAGCAGAAATTTGAAACACTATAATTAGCAAAGCTGGTTTTGTATTCCTTGCCAAAAAAAGACCTTGTGTACTGGATTTCATGGCTTTTCTGTGTATGGTGCTCTTTAA
Organism: Toxostoma redivivum; assembly: GCA_013397375.1. Taxonomy (NCBI): domain Eukaryota; kingdom Metazoa; phylum Chordata; class Aves; order Passeriformes; family Mimidae; genus Toxostoma; species Toxostoma redivivum. The sequence goes on from VXBI01005474.1 coordinate 106,385, forward strand.
AGTCAGTCAGAGAACAGATGTCACTGTACTGGGTAGTCTTTCTTCTTTTGACTGTGTTAAGATGTACTGCTTGAGATCATAAACATACTATTTTGTCTCTTACTGAGCCAGAAGTAAATAATTCCTGACTATTCAGTCCTGATTCAGTCCCTATTACCATACATTCTGATATTGTTTAGGAGATCTCTAAATCAAGATGAAAAAGCATTCAAAAAGCAAAGGTTGCAACTGGGACAGAAATTATAATCTTGATGCAGGAGCTACTGGATGACATTTATGGTTTCTACTATGCAGGAGATCAGATGTAAATATTACTTGAAGTCTATGAACTTCTCCTTTCTTAGGGGACACCCAACTTTCCCCATGTGATTAAAGACTATATTCTAATGCTACTTGGAGATATTCCTTGGTATGCTCATAATAATAACCAGTGTCAAAGTAGCTTGTTTGCCACAATGTCAAGAGATGCATTTTTGTGTACGTGCAGTCTCCTCTCAGAGAAGGACATAAATATCTAAAGTGAAAGAGAAAGGGCCAGTAAACTCCTTTTGGGCTTTCACTTCAAAAGAAAATAGTTTTCATTTCTTCTCTCCCCCCCCACCAGAAAACTTTTGGGATATGTCTCACTTTATTTCAGAGTGTCCTGCTGTTTAAACACATAAGATATATGAAATGGAAACTTTGAAAAATGCACTGAACACATGCAGAATATTCAGCCATGGAATCTCAGTCTCTGAACTTGCTGATCCCTGAGCCCCTCTTCTACACTCCATCTTAACAGCTAACTGATGGTACAAGTGAATGGTGTTTTATCTTTAAAATGTAAACTTTAAAAATCCTCTTAGTAGAAGAAGCGGAATCTCACATCAAGATACTAATTCTAATTAAAGATATATTTTAATTTTTTCTCCTGACAATTTTATCTGTCAAGTTATATTTTTGCTATGGTGCAAAGTCAAGACTTGTGACTGCCACAGATGATATTGCAACTCATGTTTTATATTTGTCCAGTACCTTTGCATGTGTGACTGTGTTTTAGAGTCCTTGAGATTTTTTTTGCAAGGTTTATAGTGCCGTTTTAGCAGAGAAAAAGTAAAAATATTAATTTTCATATCTGCTTAGTCTCAGGTGTGGTAATATGGTTTAATGTTTTGTTTATATGCATTGTCTTCAGATTTCCTACTCTCCTATGGAATGTGATTCTGTGTATGTACGTGAATTTTTCAGTTCATATGATCCAATTTTTGTGTTTATTGATTTTTGTTGCCTATGTAAATTTTGTGCAGTACAGATTTTGTTACTGGAAAGCCTCGGTACACCTCAATAAGACCTGATGCAACTACCAAAGCAAACCATGTACATATTCTGCAAACTAAATATCAATGCTTTTCAGCATGAAACAGATTTGGTAAAATATCAGTGAAATTTTTCACCTCTTTGAGCTGACACTAGGGATGGATTTAAAACATAATTGTTCTTTGTTTTATTTGTAATTTTTTCTGCTATTAACTCTTTCAGTGAGGGTATTGGAGAACAGTATTCATGCGGGTTTTGCAAAATCCAGTATTTGCTGGAAAGCCCTGATTTTATTTATTGCTTGTCATTTTGTTTTGCTGTTTGTGAGTGGATGTTTCAGCAGTGGTTTCTGCCCACTGAAAATTACCTAGTGACTCCAGGGAAGTTACAATCTGCATCTCCTATATTCCTAGATTCCTCTTTTTTAGAAAACACATTTTCCTTACTCAGAGCATGGTCATATGCTGCAGTGTACTTGGTACTCATCAGGCCATTTGTTCACTAAGATTTTTTTCATCTCCAAAACCCCAAACTAAGAAAAGAACTCCCATAATTTCATGTTCTAAAAGGACTGTGTAATTGCAAAGATACATGAAACATGATTCTTCACTAAGAACTAGTGCAATCCCCTCTTCTTTTCAGCTTCAATTTTCTGGAGACTAGAAGCTTGGGTGGCATTTGTGATGACATTTCTTCAATCAACCTTGGAGAAGCCCAATAGCTCATTTCAGATTGCTCCATGAATCATCACTACCCATCATTAGCCACTGTGTTAATCTGAAGCAGAGCTCAGAGGTAGTAGAATCACTGTGTCATGAATCTTGCAGTCTATATCTTTTTCTAAATCCTGCTGTGAAGCTCCTTGCTACCTTTTCCAAAGTCTACAAAAAGGCATCCAAGCAATGAGAGATTAAGAGAATGATTAAGGTTTAGATTGTAACTTGCCTCTGATCTGGCTAAACATGTTCTCAAGACTCTGAAATGTGGGATATGTCTCTGAAAATTAATCTGTGACTAGTCTCCCTCTGTAGTGGGCTCTTTTCTCTAATTTAGAAATCAACAGTACAGTCAATAATGACTATATATTGACTGTTTATCTGGAGGACTAATGTAATCTGTCAGTATGTTACTTACAGATTAGATATGACTTTTAAGAGTGGGACTGAATAATAATCTTCTCTGTACTTATTATTTTTAATTTTTCTGCTTTTCAAGTCATGTTGTTGAAGAACACAAATTACAATATTACTACAGAAGTCTACAGCCTAATTTGTTGATGTCTGAAACATGTAATGCATCAAAAAACTAGCGCAAAACGTATGTAAAAACTGTGAATAAATGACAGCTTTCTCTTTTTATTTAGTGAGTAATTTCACAACACAACTGTCAAGTTAACCCCCTCTTGTCATTCTGAATGTGAAGATACCACCACTGATTCCCTGTTATTGTCTGGATTATGTCAAAAATAAAATCTATCTCTCTGGTTGGTGGTATTCTATTCTTGCAGCTTCCTCACTCCTAAATTCTCTCATGACAGTAGAGCATCTAGAAAAAGGATATGAAGGTTCCTTTTCTGGTGGATATTTTGACTTCTTTCAGAAAAGAGGAGCACAAACTATTTACAATCTTTTGTTAGTCAGGGTTTAGTTTAAATCCAGGAAGTCATAAATCAACAATGCTTAGGTTTTCTAGGAACTTCTGAAAAGATGACTGTATTCAGTCAACACAGGAATGTAGGTGGGTGTTGTCTGGTAGAACAGATGGGGAAATCTATAGTTTGAAAGATTTTTCCGGTATGTGATGTTTTCATTTAGGTTTTGGTACTTTTTTCTTTTGCAAATTAGCATAAGGGTTCATAAAATAATGCACTGCAATGGGTAGTTCATCGAAGGAGAATTTGGCAGCTTAAGTGGATGTTGGTAGGAGGAATCTCTTAGTTTGTAATACAAACTCAACATGGAAATTTTTTTACTGCATCACCCTGCCAGTAAAGTATTTGGGTTTTGCCATTAACAACTTTGTCTCAACTGGCCTTTGTTACCTGCCATCTGTTTGGATTCAGATTCCTGACTTGGACCCATATTCTTTGAATATGCAAATACTTCCTGTTTAAAAGATATTCATCTTTGCTGAACAATAGTATAAAATATATGTGCTAGCCTTGCCATATAAAATATTGGTTCAGAAATGGATAGTGCATCAAAACATTTTACAAACATCTCTTTTCCAATCAATTATAGATTTTTAGCTATTTTCCTCTTCTCTGTATCTTCTCTGAGAAGATACAGGCAAGTTCTATGCAGTAGCAGATAAATTTCTTTTAGATTAAAATGAAATATTTTTCAGCCTCAGTGTTTGCTGGTACATGCAGTGCTCAGCACTGACAGTGTTGGACTAGTCAATTTGATGATGATGGAGGATTAGAAGCAGTTTCTGTTGCACTAATCTTAGAAGCTCAATAAGCTTCATATTCTGTATTCTGACACTGTCTGTTGGAACTAAAATCAAAGAAGAGGGGAAAAACTGTTCAACTTTGGTAAATGTCAGGGAAAGTTTCTTAAGCTTTCTATATATCAGGTTATACCTTTACCCTGGGAGGTCTTTCAAGTTTACCATCTTACGAAAAAGAAGAATAATCATCAGTTTGTGTTTAAATCAATTACAAAGAAAGAGGAAAATTTTTAACAGATTTTAATTTGGTATATGACTTTTTTTCCCTTAAAGTCTTTTGTTGCTCTGAGGACTTTTAGGCTAATGGATATAATACATGAGTCCAGTACATTCTGGAAGAGAAGTGATAGGAGCAATAAATTGAAAACTTCTTATTCTTTTGGAAAGAAATAGATAAATGCTTCAAATCCATGCATGAATCCATCCTCTACTATGAATGGAGGTTGATAAAGAATTTTGGTTTTTCAACTAGGCAAACTAGTAATGGTTGCTTATTTAAGGATCTTGCTGTATCTTCCAACTGTTTGAGACAGGAGGCTTATTGTTACCAAAACTGCTGCAGGATATCCGTAAGGCAAATATTGATTATTTATTGTAAAAAATCTAAAGAAAGTCTGAAAACATGCATTCAGAAGTTAATATAGTGAAGCTGAAGACACTACGTGGAAAACCAAAGTATTAGAATGTAAAACAGTCTTAACTGCAAATGCTGCTATCTTTAAAAGAAAAAAAAAGTAAAAAAATACTAATTGTATTCACTTCTCTACTTAGAAATTATTTTGTTTTCATTATATTTTCAGGTAGATGCCTAAGACTGTGCTAGACCTAAGGACTGAAGATACGGATATATATTGAAAAAATAATTTCTTTTTTAATTAATAGCAGTAGTCTCTGTGTTTTGAATATTTCCACAAACCAATAGAACATTAGAAGACAAGGAACTTATTCAATATGCTTCAGATTTTACAGAATCATTCTATTTCTTCTGCTCTTGTTTTTTGATGCAATACTTAAATATAAATAATGTTAAGGTTAAATACGTCTCTGCCTTAAAAAAAAAAAAAACAACAATGCAAGAACTCTAAATATTCAAGATGTTAAAAGATTTAATTTCCAGACTTTATTCTGTGGTACATCTTTATTTAAAATAGGACTGGTTTGAAAACTGGAAGAAAAATAAATGTTATGCCCTTTATCCCTAAAATATCAATCAAATTACTTATGTTCCAAGATAAGGTGAATTGCACTCAGTAACAAGTTTATAAGAAGAGAATGGCTGATTTATATGCAGAAAGAAGTATTTTATGAGGAATAATTCTTACTGAAAAGATTTGGAAGCTTTAAGATAGCTAATTAAATGAGATCAATATAAATACAGTTTCTGTACACACTGTAAGTAAATAATTTGATCATGATTTAAGCATTTGATAATTTGGTGCTTACTTTTAAATACTTGATTCCAACCCACTGATAATCAGCTGAAATCATGCCAGAGGCTTAGGTTTGGTCAGCATACCTCAGGGCTTACTGAACACTAAAATAAGTGTTTCTACCTGTGGTAGAAATACCTGACACAGAATTTTGAAGCTAAGCAGGAATGTAAATTCCTTATACCACTGAGCATGCCAGTGAATGCTGACAGTTCTGGCGTCACCCTCTGGTGTCACCAGAACTCTGTGCCAACGTTTTTGACTGTGTTGCCAAGCTGTGCACAGGTACAAATGAGGCGTTATCATTACCCATCAATAAGAGGAGCTGCTTCTTCATGCTCTGTCACAGCATGATCCCTAGAGATAAATCACAAAGAAATTCAAATCACAGAGAGGGAACAACTGAAGAAGTCAGAGTGCTTATAAAGATTTTGAAAAAAAAAAGATTTACAGAGGCTGTGCAATTAGGCAGAGGGTTAAGAGGATAATGAAAGAAGATTAAAGAGGGTAAAAGTACACAATTTGATCAAGACTAAGAACTGAGGGAGCTCAGTACAATTTTTCTTTTACTTTGGGACTCTCGAAGTCTGTCCATGGTGGAAAAAAATTATGATAAGGAAGTATTTCCCTGCCTATTTCTTACTGCTTCCTGATATGAACTTGCATGTCTGGAAAGAAGCAGGATCTACTGCCACTATGATTCAATCCCAGTGTTGCCACCCTTCTGCAGACTGAGCTTTGCAGTGTATATACTTGGTGCTAGATCACCTTTTGAACAATATATTTAGAAATGTCAAGTTTCTCAGGAAATAATTCTTTAGGCATAAGAGCATAGGTTACATTACCTTACCTGAGTCTTTCTTCATCTTTAATTGCTAGCGTGTTGCTTCTAGGTTTTGTGGTTTTAGTGCTTGAAAGAGAAAAAAATCATGTTGGGAGCTCAGCACATTTCTACTGCCTCAGTCCTAGAAAATTCATTTTGTATGTGACAAACTGGATCGCTATGACTTTAAGTCCTGTCGCAGAAGGATGCAGTGCATCAAGTCAGAGCTGTTTTTCAGGTGTCATGGAGTAACGGGGTTTCCACTCTGTGGAACTGGAAAGTGCCAGTTTACGTCAGATTGATGAATTATGTAAAACCTGGATTCTTTATGTATTATTAATCACCACAAACAAAGGATGACATTTTAATTAATTTGTGATGATTTTTGCCTCTTACTTCCAAAGTAACTTATTCAAATTAAAACCTTCTATTTTGAAGACATGCATCTTGTTAAAAATGCAGAAAGACTGTTATCAGTGCCCATTGAAAGAAGCAGAAATTTATACAACTACCTCTAGTGTTTAAAGGAATATAGGGTAATGCTTTTGAAACATCAGCCAGGGAACCTGTACCCACAGTATCTTAATAGAGTGATAAGTTATTTGCCTGAAAGGTTTTATTGAAGGAGTGTCTGCATGCATGATCAGAAGCATCAATGCTTGTATGGTTTGCTTTTTAATTTTTTTGTTTTGAGCAGTGGACAAGATAACAAAAAGCCTGGGATTAGTTTTACTGTTCTATATGGGTACATGATAGACTGTTCTTCAAACAGAAGCCTGTGCTTTGTTTTGCAATGTTGCTTTACTTAATTTTGAGTATTATGTATCAGTGACCATGTAAAAGAAGTATTTCCATTCATTTTTCGTGTGAACAAAACTTAAAACATTGCAGCCAAAAGATTCCTTTCTGTGAAAAAGCCTTACAGCTGGATTTAAGTTTCAGTATGAGCAGCAGAACACAATAGGCAGGCTGACATTTTCTCTCAGCCAGAGGTACAAATTAAGTACCTGAGGCCACTTCAATGCTGAGATCAAGCTTTTCTTTGCTCTACTATCCTTCTTTCCTTCCTTCCTTCCTTCTCTCACTGGATGAATGACCAAGTTATAAAGTTTGATGAGCTCCTTGTCTCCTTTTGTGTCATATGCAATAAAACCCCTTACAGTTTTTTAAAAAAATCAATGTATAAACATTGTCCACAAACTTACAAGGTTGCCCAGTGCAGATAAGATTGCCTACCCTGTTTTGTACAAAAACTTGTTAAAAAATTCTGTAAGTTAGAGTAATATATTTACTTCATATCATGAAATTAAGAAATGAAATTGATGCTGAAGTTCCTAAATCTAGGATCTTCTTTTCTTTTTTGAAAGTGAATTAGTGTTGGAAGTAAAAGAGCATGCCTTCTATTTCTATTCACTGAGGACACTCAAGATTATTGCCATTAGTATTATACTGTCACAAAATCTGTGCAAGTTAGAGATGAAGCCAAGTTGATTGAATTCAGCAGGAAGTATGTGTATTCTCTGAAAGTTCATTTGCTGTATTTAGGAACCTACATTTATACTGTCTTTTTAAGATTTCATTCTCGGTATCTTGTATTTGAAAATGAAACATAAAGCTGAAAGGCCAAACTTATCTCTGGAGCACACCAGTATAAATGAAAGCTCTTTGAATCAATGATGTTGGTACCAGAGGAGATGATAGAATCAAGCAAAAGGTGTTTTGCTCCTCCAGGAGTTTGCTTCATTTTGATAGCATGGAGGGTGAAATCTTGATGAATGTTATTCCCCTGTTAACAACTGAGATAGATTCTAATGACTGGAAATATAACAGATTTTGTTTCTGCATGTTTTGTGTGGACCCCTCCTATATCTTATGTGCATCTTTTAAAAAAATGTTCAGGAAAAACATGTTTCTGTATTTACAATAAAATGTGAATGAGTAACAGTTTTTTGGATACACTAATGGGTAATTTTGATTTATTAGTACCATGAAGATTACAGGCTTGGATTCAATGCTTACTTGAACAGTTTCCAAATTTTGTACTATCCTTTCCTGAACTTATGAACATTAAATAAATTGGAATTGAGAGGTCTGAAGAAGTCACAGCATTAGAGAGATTCTTCAGATGATCTAGTAACTATATTTTTGTGTAACAAGCAAGGCTATGCTTTCTCAAACAAACATATGGCATACTGTTCACATCAAACCCACCATCTCTCCCTTTTTTTTCCACAAATGCATGCTGCTTCTTAGTAGTATGGTTGCCTTAGGTTATGGCAGAGTATTCAGTATGCATGATAAGACATGATCATCTGTGATGAGGTTTGACACAATGGGATTGTGCTGGTTTTGGCTAGCATAGGTTTGTGGGTTTTTTTTGTAGGAAGTAGCAAGTGCCTGTGTTTTGGATTTGAGGGGAAAATAATGTTGATAGCTCAGGAATGCTCTAGTTATGACTGAGCAGTGCTTCCACAGAGTCAAGACCTTTTCTACTCCTCACACCATCTCATCAGTGAGGAGGCTAGGGGTGTACAAGAAGCTGGGAGGGGACACAGGTGACCCCAACTGGCCAAACACATATTGCATAGGATATGGCATCATGCTCAGCATATAAGAAAGGGGGAAAGAAGAAGGAAGGAAGGACAGTCAGACGGAAGGAAGGACGGTCAGACAAATGGTGTTTGCCTTTTCAAATACCTTGTTTTAACCCCAGCTGTCAAATTAATCTCTTGCAGCCATTTGGTCACTCCCTGACAATTTGGATAGTGAGGGAACCAGAAGGATAAAAGGTGGAAAACTCACAGATAAAGCAAGAAAGACAGTCTAATAGGGAAAGCAAAATCCACACACCCAAGCAGAGTAAAACAAGGAATTAATTCACTGCTTGCCATGGCAGCCACCTCTATAAACCCACAAATTTTCTCAGTTTTACCATTCTGAATCTCTCCTCTGTGACACCACATTGAGTGAAGGGGCATGTGTGTAGGCTTTGGTTGCTTGCTGTCTACAGGATCTGTCTACAAATTTAAACAAATTATGTCTTAGAACAATCAGGTATAATTTTCTAAATGGTCTGCAGAAAAAGTATTACCTTGAATATTACAATAATTTTCATTATGATGCACACTGGTATTCCTAGATGTGTTCTTTGTGTTTTAGCTGGGGGAAAAAAGGCTACAACTTCTAGCCAAACTTTAAAACTGATTTAACGAATATAAAATTCTGTGTTAGTTATTCTCTTAGGTGTATTAGAAACTGAATTAGGAAACTTTTTGTTTAAATAAACTATGCAGGAATCTCATATTTCCTCCCATCAAAGGCTTCTCTCTAAGATTTTATGTCAGGATTCTCCATACATCAGGGGACATGACATGGATGCATCATTATAGAATTATAGAGTAATACCTATCCACCTTCTCTATATGAAAAATACTGCTCATGTGTTTGAAGTTACACAGATCTACTGGCACCTGAAAAGGTACTCTAGGGAAGCAAGCACACCATATTCTTCCTCTGTTGCCCTAGTCTTTCTCAAAGTATTTCCTAACAACTTTGGTCAGTGATGTGATTCCGAACTAGAAGGAACTTTGATCTGACTCAGACTGACTCATTCTGATTATAGTCACTGTTAAGAGAGACTAGTTTTGTACACTTTTATGCTTGACTGTCATGTTTTCATGACATTGCAGTTGTTATATACCCATTTACTCCTTTCATGTTAATGCTTGGTAATAAAATGACAGCTTACAGCACAAAGAACAAGTTTTCTCCCAATGCTTATTTGTGGTTATTCAGATTCTATTACAGTTCTCTTCCAAGGGCTTTCACATTGTTATTGCAGTTGAGAACTGGGCTTAAAAAGATAGTCTTGAATCAGCAGTGTCACTGATGCTCTGTGCAGAGGCAAACAAGCAGTCGTGCCTCAGCCTATTGCTGCCTGGTACTCTCTTTGATATGAAGACTCAAGACTACTCTCAGACTACATCTCTTGGTTGTTCTCTCACAGTCTGTCCTTGCTCTGTTCTTACGCTGTTGTTTCAGAGGCAATCATCCTCCAGCTGTGGGTCTGACACATTGCTCTACAGATCATATGGATTGCTAGATGCTAATGTGATACTGTGCCCTGAGCAACAAAGGTAAGAGTAAGCTATGCCAGCTGGGAACCTTGGGCATATTTGGTTTATTTGTTTCCTACCATTAGAGCCACTTTAACTGTAAGCGGCATATTGACTTCTAACCTGTCCTAAGGCACATAGCTAAAACCTGAAGCAGCCTTTAATGTCTTGACACAATCCAAACTGTTTACCTTGATGCAATTAAACTCAATTTCACTGCACTTGTACTACCTGTAATTAAATAATTTTAGACTATGTGTTCTGAGTACTTTTGGTATGAAATTGCATTTTACTTTTTTTAAAAAAAAACTTTAATAAAATGAAACTACATTTTGAAATTAATTTATTTTCTTTAAATGGAAAATTTGAACAAAAGAAAAAGGAAAGGCTCTTGAACATATTTGGAAACAAAGACACTAATTTCTTCCTATGCTCCACATTCTTTGAAGACTGATTTCATGTTTACTTCTTAACTGAACATGCTTGAACTTTTTTCCCCAAACTTTGTATCCAAAATTTGTGTCTCATCTAGTCTTTATCTCTTAGCTGTGATAAAGCAAAAGAGACAATGTTAATGATTTTAATTGAGGTTGATATTTTCTCTCTGAATCATTTAGAGATAAAGATTGCATAGCATATGCTCTTTTGATCTATTCAGAGAAACAGTGAGCTCCGTAGTTTGATATCAAGATAATTAAAATAAGTACCAGCAAAACTTTGAGAGCTGTTAGAAACCTAAAGATTGAAAATGGGTTGGAGGAGGGTCCAAAGTAGAGCACATATGGCTGAAGGATTCAGAAAAATCTGTTTCTGAATCATTCTGACTACTCCAGACCTCACCTGGAGTGCTGTGTACAGTTCTGTGCTCACCAGAAGAGACACAAGAGACACATGGATATACTGAGGAAAGAGCAGCAAGGGGCCACAGAGAATATTAAGGAGCTGCAGAATTTCTAAAGTGATGAAAGACTGAGAGAGCTGGGATTGTCAAGCCTGGAGAAGAAAAAGCTCTGGCAGGATCTTATCTATGTCTATAAATACTCAAAGAGGGGATGCAAAGAAAGCAGAGTTGGGTTCCTTTCAGTGATGCCCAGTGACAGGACAACAGGCAAGGGGCACAAACTGAAAAAGATGTGGTTCTTCCTGAACATTAAAATAACCTTTTATCACTGTGAGGCTGATTCAACCCTGCTTAGGTTGCCCAGAAATATTGCAGTCTCCCTCCCTGGAGATATTCAAAACACTTCTGCACAAAGTGCTGGGCAAGCTTTTCTAGGTAGCCTTGTTTGAATCAGATGATGTCCAGAAGTCCACTTCCACCTCAAACTTTGTCTGACTTCATCTGATCCCTTTTGAAGCCAATCCACCATTTCTAAGACCAAGAGCTATGAGAGTTTCACATTTTTTTAAAAAAAGTATTTAAAACTTGATGTTAATTTAAACTTCTAATTTCCTATATGGTAAAAGACATATCAAGGAGGATTTTCAGTTGCTTCAGTTCATGATCTTGCTGAAACCACACATCCTTCTTCTCTTGGCTGCTTTGGGAGTTCTTTGGAGTTACTATTCTCTAACTTAGCTGCAATTTTCCAGCTTTCAATTGAAAAAAAAATCTCATAGGCTTTGATTATCAATTTTTATACAATGTTTGGTCACTGATCTCTTTTCGGCCAAGTGTTAGTGTCAGCTTGTATAAACACTTTATTCCTTTACAGCAAGCATACATCAGATTTATTTTATATTCAGCAAACTTTAATATGACAAAAAATTGTTTTTGCTAATTTTTCAGAGTGAATCTGATTAGTGTCATTGCTGATGTAAACATATGTAACATATGTAGTATGGAAATTAATCTTACTTATAGCTAAGTGAAGAAGGAAAATGTACTTTATACTAATCAGAAAGTCAGATTTGTTGCAAAAAGATAAGGAAAACAGCAAAAAAGATAGATCTGAACTGATCTAGGTCATCCACTTGACTGAAGATAGAAAGTTATACTAGTAGGCTTAGAAAGGACCCTAACAAATGCATGAATTTTAGGAAGGAAAAAAAAACACCTTGGGAAACAGGGTTAATAGTAAATAATACACCAAAGCTATTTGAACAATCTTTGGCAGGAGTAAAAAGAGACTCAAAGGAGCTGGAATTATAAATTGGTTAATGCTGAGCATTAGGGGAGCATAGCTGGAGCCTACATGTTCAATTCTAGAAGCCATATTTTAGGAAAGAAATTATGAAGCATGAAAGGTCTGAGGCTGAAAGATCAACATGAATCAGAGTTTCAGAGATCTTAATTATAAAAATCACTCAGGTGTGGCCTTTGATATACAGACTCAAATAAAAAGAAATTGGAAACCCTCTTCTAGACATATTTTATGGAGGACCTCAAAGATAACAACTGCTGCCAGACAGAGGTTTAAGCTAGTTATAGTTGCTGAGGGCAAGCTATACACTGAAAAACAGTTGCTTCCTTACCATTCTCTCTTTTCTGTTACCTTGGGAGGGGGTTAAAATATTTTTTTAGGATCAACAAATTGATTTCTTGGCGAAAATGATGTTATTTAAAGGATGAAATTGAATATTTTATCTAACAAGCTAAGTTGACAAATTCTCTTGTCTTTCAAATGCATAAATAAACTCAAATAAATGTTGAATGGAAAAGGAAAAATAATGTCAGAGCAGATTATTTTCTTGGAGTACTATCTTCATTCATTAGTATGCCTACCTGTTCACAAATAGGAGTGCCTGAAAATAGTAAGCAGGCATTATGCCCTTTACTCAATATTAATGTTAGCATTTGTGTCTGCTTTCAAGGATTTTGCTGGGCTCAAAATGACTGGACAAACAAAAGAGGGCAGTAATTGGGCTCTCCTAGAGCAAAAGGTATTCCCTGAAAAGAATTTGCAACACAGCAAAGCATCATGAAATACTATTCTTCCCTCCTGAAATAAAAAAAAGTTTTACTCTTACATTTACAATATAATGGCAGTGCTCATAACTACCACTGTAGCAACATTAACATATGAGTAAAGACCATGCTGAAATTCCCTTTGCTGTTTCACAAAAATTTAACAGTCTGGCTAAATGAAATAAATGAGTTTGTTGTGTGAGCAGTTGGCTAATTTAAAAAATATTTGCAAATATGGTTTTCATCTTAAGCTAGTATGAATTTCTGTATTCCTTGTGAATTTTGTAATAATATTTTAAAAAAACCTAAAGAAAAATGAAATGATGGAGAGACTTTCTCTGCTCTTCCCCCAACACTGTTTTTCTTCCTAATGTGAAGCACCTTGGGAGTCAAAACTGAATATTCATGTGTCAGCAGAAAACATATGGCAAGCTTTCCTTTCAGGATCCTGCAGCCAGAGACTTCCTTTAACATATTTATGCCAGCTGATTCTATGACAGTGTGTTCTCAAAACCTATATGGTTCACTTAGGCTGAAAGTTCATCTTCTCACTCAGGAAAGGGGTGTCTTTCAGGTGAAGCAAAGGGAGATGATGAACTTTTACTGTTTGTTTTTTCTTTTTTTCCTAGTTAATTTCCTTAAAATTGTCT
>VXBI01005474.1:120120-143023 GCA_013397375.1 Toxostoma redivivum
AATTTCCTTAAAATTGTCTAGATTGTGGATTATGGTGTGGATGAGTGAAGACAAACTTTCCGTATGTATCTATATTGAACTGGAATATAAAATAATAGGTGAGTCTATTACATAGACTCATAGACATACATATAATAGGTGAGTCTAAAATATAAACATAGGTGGTTTATGTTTTTCATTGATAAATGTGGACAAACAAATATGCTGGTAATGTAACAGTCTCCACTAGAAAGAGAGAAGACAATTATTTGAGACTGTCATGTCTGAGGATGAAGGATGCAGTTTGCATCATGGCTGCTTAATGTAATTGAGCATAAAAGGAAGAAAGAATTTTTGTGTGTTTATTTCTTCTAACCATTCTGCTTAGTTCTGTTGAGACTTATCTCAGGTACCTCAAATTTAAGACATCTACCATGATGACCTTATTCTGCCCTCTTCTGATGAACGTTGCTTGGGAAGTGCTTAGTCATGATTTGTCAAGGACATAACCAAGAAAAGGGCTTTTTGGGGGGTGGTCATTTGCTTAAAATCTGACACTAAGAAAATTCTAGAAACAGATACGACCAAAACAAAATCAAAACACAAATACTGATCATATTCCTTTGACCTTGTTCATATTGAAAAGGCTTATAGGATTTTATTAATTTCAGTCCCAAACATCATAACTTATAAAAAGAGAAAGTGAAGGAAAATTCAAATACTGCTGAATCTCAAAGAAGTTCCTTAAATACTTCTTACAGAGGGATTGATACCTGACATTTTCAGCAAAGACCTGATCCAATAGGCATGTGCAAGACCATAGGCTGAGGAGGGAGACAAAATCTAATCCATGTAGCAGAAACCTTTCCAACTGCTTTCCGGGGTTGTTAATTATAGTAGAAGTATCATTGTAGAGGAAGACAATACGCAATGGGGCAGAAGGAAGAGTCTTTGGGTTTAATCCTTGGTTCTACCACACACTTTGGGTGTGGCTTTGACCAATGAATTTCTCTTTCTCTCCTTCAGCTTCCCATCTGTAAAATGCAGCCATAAAGGAAAAAAATGGACAATTAATCCACTTTCATGGACTACAGAATTTTGGAAAGTCCCTTATATCCTGAATTAGTGTATCCCATCATGACTGCTTTAATTACTATGCTAAGATACTCTGTTAAAACATACAAAGAAAACATGTAATAAAGAAAAACATAAAAGCCTCTTCTTTAGACATCTTGGTAATGTTTTAAAATGCTACCATTTTGAGGTAGTTTGAAAATTTTCCTATTGGATAGCACTCAAAGCAGCTGACTCTGTTTCCATGCGTAGACATAATAATTTATGCAAGAAACTGAATAGCAGAATGTTGAAAAATAGGCAAGAAGGGCTGTTTAGAAAGCTGTATGTGGGTAGCATCAATTATAAGCTGAATATATGTGCATAGCACTATCTATTTTAAACACAGAGATATACCATTTACTAGTTATTGATTATTACCCATAATTTCCATGCCTAAATTCTAATAATATATTAAAAATAAATAAATTGGAATCGGGTAAGACAAACTATTCTCCATTTTTTAAAATTTAACTTTTTTTTAATAGAAAAGCAATTTAAGTCTTTTTGAGTATGCAATTAATATTTCCATTACTCCATGTTGGGAAAAAAATTAATACAATAAAGTAATGTGTTGGGTTTTTTCCTACAATACAGCAAAATTTAATAAATTGAATGAACTTATATTTGAGCCCATCTGAGTATATCTGAGGAAAGTGGATTTTCTTCCTGCCTGTAAATAGTATGAAAGAAAATTGTGCAAATACATAAGGTAAACAAGCTTTATTTTTTGAGGCCAGCATCCACCTTCCGTATCTTCTCTCTCTGACCCTATTGCGTTCAAAGATTTTCTTCTTTGTAAAAGAGGGCCCTTACAATTGAACAAGAGAGTGTTCTGAGTGTTTAACTGTGTCTTTACAGTTGAGATGATAGCACTTGTGTATTATAGGAGAAATAGACTTCTGCAATTTTCTGCTTCTGAAGTGTAAGGACTCCAAATAATGCTCACTTCCTTTCTTGCGCCATAGAAAAATCAGTTGTCTATCACTTACCCCCATCCATCTCCACAACTGCAGAATAGTTTTGATTTTGAATACAGTGATATCCATTCATTCAAAATCAGGAAAGTAGTATCTTTATTTTTAGATTCTTTACAAGAAAAACCTCCCCCTGCTCCCATGTACAACAACATTTATTTTGGTTTTTGATTAATTTTGTTGTAGAAGTTCTCAGGTTCCCAGTGTAGGTAGGTACAGATGGTCCATAGAGACGATTAGGTTCACCAGGAAAATGTTTGTGTTTTGTAAAATATGGGGACTAAGCTTGGTGTGAAACCTTTCTTATTCCCTATGGATGGCTGACATTACATTGCCCTGGTCAAAGTTGTTCCACGTTAGCAGGAAGAACACACCTCACCTCCTATTTCCTGTAGTTGCAGAATCCACTTTATCTAATACCCTTGTTACTTTGAAGCCTTGGAAAAAAGATTTCCTCTGTGTTAGCCCTGAATAATTGTCACATTATTCAGGTTTTAGAGAACATACTGTGGAGAACACAGCTCATATTCATTCTTCTTCCACAGCAACTTTAGATTCGTAGCAAATGAACAATTTATGATACCATTTCGTACTTAATTTTCCCCCTTATGATATTACCCCATGTTATGTACAAAAGCTTGTACAAATAATTCCTTTCATGTTGAAAACCCACGTAATTTCCTTCAGATTGCTTTTCTGTATCTGTGTGTCTTTTAATGTCAATGTTCTCTTAGGTGAATCAAAATGACTGTCATTTGACATAGTTTACCTGGGGTTGGGAAGAATCCAAAATTATCTATTCCTGTATTCTGTGTCATAAAAAAGTAGTAGGATTTACCAGCTTAACATTCTTTACATTATAGTTCTTCCTTTTATTTTCTCATCCTCCATGTACATTATTATAACTCTTCCTCTTGAGCTTATCAGTATTTTTTCAGATCCTTTTTGTCCCTCTTTTTTGCTTCAAGCATTAATTTTCATGGTTGTGCCATGCTAAATTTTCTGCTTCTTTTATTTACCTCCAGTCCTCCTCCTTTCTCTCTTCAGCAGAAAGACATGGCCACTTTTTCTCTGCTCTGAAATTTGCTTTCCTCATTGACAGACTTGTCTGAGGTTAAATGTGAACATGCCTTTTCTTTTTTGTGGAACACTTTCATTGTATCCTTTTACCTCACTTATGCATACAGGCTGTAATGCCAAATGTGACATTTTAATTTAGGCCACATACTGGATTTCAGTTCTGCAAGTGGCAACATTTTTTCTCAAGTATTTCTGTCCTCTCTCCACTTCAGTTTGGATTTTACCAGCTTTGTTTCATCTTGTCAGCATGTGAGTATGGGAACTCAGAACTTACTGGGCCAATGGTTGTATAGCAAATGTGCTGATTTTGGCTGGGGTAGAGTTAATTTTCTTCTCATTGGCTGGCATGGGGCTGTGTTTTGGATTTGTGCTGAGCACAGGGCTGATAATACAGAGATGTTTTTGTTATTGCAGAGCAGGGCTTGCACAGAGCCAAGGTCTTTTCTGCTTTGGTCCTGCCACACTGGTGAGGGGACTGGGGGAGCTTGGGAGGTTGGGAGGAGACAGAGACAGGACAGGTGACCCCAACTGACCAAAGGGATATTCCAGGCCATACAGCATCATGTCATTATATAAAATGAGGAGAAGAAGGAGGAAGGGTGTTAAGTTTGGAATGTTGGCATTTGTCTTCCCAGGTCATCATCATGTGTGATAAAGCCTTGCTCTACTTGAGATGGGAGAACACCTGCCTGCCTATGGGAGGCAGTGAATGAATTCCTTGCTTGTGTGGCTTTTGCTTGCCCTGTTAAATTGTCTTTATCTCAGCTCACAGTTTTTTTGCCTTTTATTTCTCCAGTTCTCTCCCTGTACTCACTGGTGGGGGCGTACATGAGATGCTGCATAAGGGCATGGCTGCTGACTGGGGTAATTAGCCAAGTCTTAAGCTGAGTTTCATGAGAAGTGCTAAGGTTAAATTACTGGAGCTGGAATGAACTTGAAAATAAAGTCCCATGTATTTGCCTCAACAAATAAGATTTGTACCATGAATGCCTAAAAAACTGCACAGGTTTCAAAAGAAACATACAGAAATCTTTGGTTTCTTCTTTGCATTGAGTACTTATCCTCGTTTATTTTGAGGACCCACATTTTCATTGTGCTCATAGATAGAGAGAAAGAGGACAAAAGGGCACGGATCAACTGCATTGATAGTTTCCACTGGGATAGGTCTATATATGGATTTTAGGACCAGATACTTCTGGAGGAAAGGTGTGATTCTATGACACTTCTGTCTTAGATGCTTAAGACTGGAAACTTATATCAGGGTTTTGAAGGGCTGAAATTGGCTCACTGATTGCCAAAGCACTTCAGAGACTGATTTGGGAATTGATAATTTTTTTCTTTTAACCAGCACTGAACTCAAACCTTGGCACAGATTGTGGAATGGAGGAGTATTCTACTGTGGCACACTGGCCCACAAAACTCATCCTTTCCTACCATAAATCATTAAGGATCCCTTGGGAGTATTCAATATAGGGATAACAAAGTCACCTTGGATACATACCAATTTGAATTACTCTGTTCTGCTTGTCAGTTATCTCTTTAATTTTATATGAATATGGGATTACTGTGTGCTGTTAAACACTTGTCAAGATCTAGCCAATAGCTGACATCAAAGCAACCATTTAAAGTCTATCCATTATCAAATATCCAGGTTTTCAGAGTAAATGTCCTGTTGTAGTTTTGAATCTTTCTGTAGAGATCAGATTTTCCAAGCAATGTTGTTTTTTTTAGTAGTTAGCATACAAGGTGAGCTCTGTAAAAAAAGTTGTTAAAAACAAACAGAAAAGAGATAGTGTTAGTGCCAAGGACTATGCAATTTCAGGTGTTCTTAGGGCTTTCTAAAACACTGGCCACTTGACAGGATTACTCACAGGATAGTACTGTTTCTCATAAAAAATAGAAGTTGTGATGGTACTAAAGCAGATTCTCGGTAGGTCTGTCTTACATTTTACAAAACATGTATGGTTCTGACTGCAGCAGTGTATAGGAAGCTCTGCTTGTGTGGAAGGATGCAGGCATTATAATTTTCCTTGTGCTAGTTGCACCTCAGACACCTCAGATGAAGAAGTTGTATAATTATATTGGAGAAGTTACTTGCTTGGCAGCTAACAAGACCTGTTCAGGGCAGGATGAATTGGCCCAATTACAGTAGAAAGTTAATGCACAGATGCATCTTATGAACTCAGCTTGCCTTGAACTCGATCAGCCTCGACAGGACAGGCACAGAGGGTTGCTGAGTCATCTTTGTTTCCTGCTGTATACTGTAACTATATAGACAGTGGTATCAAAGTAGTCAGTGACATCCAAGGCAGTGGGTGTCAAAATCTGTCTCAGAGACTTATGTACCTGTTTGTCTTATGCTTAGAACTCAGGAAGGAAACATGTTTGACTAGTCAGAAATGCACAAGTTGTTTGGATTTTTTATATATTGACACACATCTCAATTTAAACACATTTGTGTGCAAATTATCAAAATTATCTTTGGTTGGGATGATTTTCATGTTAGGTCATTTAATGTCAAAACCAGCCACTTAAGACACTTTTTAGCATAAAAGATATAACGAAAGCACTTTCTGTTATGGCATGACATTTAATTACTTCATATGACTTTTTATGAAAAAAAAAATTATATTGCCATTACATGTGCTAGTTGCCATATTGAACTCTAGGAACTTGATCTAGACCATGCATAGAATTTCTTGGTAAGCACTTTGAAAATATGTCTCTCTCTATAATTACCAATCTGAAAACATACAAAATAACACTCATAAACTCACCCAAAACATTCTAAAGATACCTACTTTTTCACAAACTTTCAGGCTGTACATGCCCAAGATAATCAACAAGACAGAGTAACTACTAAAAACATAAATCCATAAGTCACAATGACTTGTATAGCTTGTTGAATTCTGTGTCCGAACACACAGAAATGATGTTCACAAGAAAAAGTAAATTTAGGAATCTAATGCAATAGTTCACGATCCTATCTTCTGTGGTCAGTCAGAAAGTATGATCGTTTGTTTCAGAGAGCTGCTAGCGTGTGACACCTGAAGTACCTGAGCCTTCTCCTCTTCACCTGAGTGACCTGTTTCTTCTTGCAACAGGAGTCTGGACTAGAGGATGTCTAGCCCAAGGCTGTAAGTTCCACATATATTTTTTAAAAAGAGAAATCAAGTATTTACAGTTCTACTCTTGAGTACCTTTGTCACGCAGTTATATGCTGGAATCTTTTCTACAGATATTTTAGTGAGAAGATACTGCCATGCATTTAGTCCTTGTCATGAGTAAACAAGCAACTGAAAAGAATACTCTTCTTAAAAACAGTGTAAATCTGGTTTAGATGTGCTTTCTATATGTCAACACAATTTCAAGATAGAATTTTTGCCATTAATAAAAGCAATTTATAATGATATAGTGTAATAACATGCACAATAGGACACGAGGTTCAGAAGTATCACTTTGGGCTAAATATTGCTGCAGACACAAACATGCACAAGTGATGATGCTGGTCTTTCAGAGAGAGTGTCACTCAGTCAAAAAGGCTATAAGGGATTACCAGACAGGAGGTATTGATGGAAGAGTTAACATGAAAATGTGGAAGAAAACTGCTTCAGCAAAAGGGCATTAAGTGTTGGGAGGGGAGGAGAAAAGCTTCCTAAGCAGCTTTTATAGGACATATCTGTATAGGGATTGTCTACTCACAATGAGTCATTACAAAAAAGGTTTTCTTAAAGATTTTTATCTTTAAAGTTTCAAAACACTATCTTATTCTCTCTGAATCTTTACAATAGAAGTTGAGAGTACTATGAGTAGCTGTGACCTATCAGAGATCACAGATTGGATAGTGTTGACTGAAATATGTTCACAAACCTGGAAAAGTGAAGATGCCTTGTCAAAGCATCTGCTTAAGTATTTTCTGTTTGAAGAAGCCACATATTTTAGGACTTCAAGGACAGTGTCAGACAACGTGATAAGGTCTTCCAAAACTGGCCAATGCACTTCATGCAAATATGTGTTTTCCTGTGACACAATCCTCTCAGCAGATCCATATAAAAAGAGTTCAAGGTAACAGCCTAACTATCAGGAATGCTGTTGGGTACAGGTGTGTACCTCATCAGCAGAGCTGAAAATGCCAATAGCTTTCATGGCAGGAAAGGGGACCAATGGGGAAAACAGTGTGGGCTTAAGAATAACTATTTTGTTTTCTAGGTCTTTGAGTTCATTTGAGCTTATACACCGGAGATAAACCAAGATTTTTTTTTCCATTATATAATGCTGAAGAGTTTGTCTTTTGATTGCAAATCTTGTGAGCATTTGTTGGTCTCTTTATCTGAAAACTGCTATATTGAAATCAATAAACCTCTGTAAAATGTTCCAGCTTCTAAGAAACACTTATTTAATGAAAATATATTTACCTGTAAATCTTCCAATGAGTTCTAATGAGAACTGCATGAAACATTTCTGAGCCACTAATACCACTAAGTTGCTCTGAGGTAGATGACCTTCCCCCCTTTATTTTTGCATTCATGTTTATAAGATTTGACATTAACTGTTTTCTGTCACAGTGAGACTTTAAATGACATATTTTAGCCCAGCTTTTGCTCCTTAAATTCAGGCTTCTTATTTTCCCAATATTGGTATGTAGAAGCTCTGTTTGCCTGGAGCTTCTATTTTCAGTCTTGTGTCCTGATTTTTCTTTCCTTTTTCCTTCATAACTTTGACATCTTGCCTGCTGAATTTGCCTTACTTCTTGTAGTAAGACAGAAATTAATTAATCTACTTTCCTAATTGCACAATCAAAATAAGTGATGTCGACAAATTAGAAGACACAGAAATGACATGTACATTTTGGATACCTAGATAATGTCCAACAATATTTTTTTAATATAAATTGCATGCTTAATTAATTGCTTTAAAATGTCCACATATTTTTGTGCAAATACATCTTTGCTTGAGAGTCATGAAAAGGAAAGACAAATTAAATTGCCCTCCCACATGTGAAAATGTTGCTGTTAGTGTAGCCTAATTGTATTTGGTCATCTGCTTTTTTTCCCAGTCATGGTCACAAATTTGGATGGGATCCTTACAGTCTGAATTGCCACTGGTAGTCCAATAGATTTAATTTCCTCTTGAGTTACTGATGTGAGGTTTTGTTGTTCGATTAATTGAACACATTGTAACACGACTGATAAATAAATATCTTTTGGCTTTGAAGAAAAATTGTCTGAACAAGAAGGAAAGAATAAAATAAACTGGCTAAACCAAGGAAATTAGGAATTTTTTTTGCATTTTTATTTGACTGCTTCTTTGAGTAACTCAATGGCTTGAATTATTCTTTTTTAGTTAAATGTATGACTGTATAATCTACAAATATCCCTAAACCAAGATTAAACATCAGTCTGTTTCAATGAACAAAAGTTAATTTATAGATGACCTTGAAGAAAATGTTCTATCTTTTTACCTAAAAAAAAAAAAATAAAAAAATCTGTAGGTCAACTAGTCGTAACTCTTTGCTTTTATTTCTTAAAGAAGTGGACTGAAGCTGGAAACAAAGATACAATATATTTTGGAATTATGAATTTTCTGGTAACACAAACCTGTCTTTTTTCCTCTTGGTTGTGTGTGGAGGTTTTGTGTGTTGTGTTTTTCCTTTGGTTAGATTTTTCCAGTAAGGAACAGAATGTTAACAGTGCTCCAGTTGTTATACAAACCTTTAATTCCTGTGTTTACTGTGAGGTGTGGGTATGAAAGCTCTGTGTCTTGGGTTTGGGAAGAAGAGGAATATATCTGAAGATGCCATTCTTAGAATTGTCTTGTCTGTCTCAATAATGTGTGAAACTTCCACTGTAGAGCATTGTGTTTACTCAGCTCAGAAGAGGAAACACAATCTGTCCTCTTCATTTAGGAGTAAGTTTTAAAAAGATCATGTTTTTTTAGATTAAATTGACATAGAGGACATGGAATACACCTTGAGATTTTAAAGTGATTTCTTTCCCATGCCCTTGATATTCTTTTTCCATACCACTACTCATGTATCACTAAACAGGAAAAGATCAGCTTGCAGATTTCTGCTAAAGCAACAGAAGCTTCTTTTGCAGCTTGACTGGCTCCTTCCATATCTATTGCTTCTGCAGCTGCTGCTGAAAAAGCAGCTGCTCCCTTCAGATGCTCTGATGCTGAAGCTGCACCTCGGGCCTTGCTGGCGGCTCAGGTGGTCGCGCGGCTCCTTGCCACGTCAGAAGCGAGCTGACGGCGTGGCCCCTTCTGAAAGGGCTGCACGCAAGGTCGCCAGGGACCTTTGTGAAACAGGGGCTTCTGAGGACACTGGGCTGGTAGGTTTGGGGCCCAGAAGTGTGTTCTGCAGCCTGCAGTCCTTTAGCTATGAAGTTTTGTACCCCAAAAATAAAAGCCAGTTTAACTATATAAGGAAAAGATGATTTTGGCTCATGTTTGAGCCAATTGGCATCAATCATTCCTTGCAGAGGAGTGAGTGAAGGGTAGAGGAAGCAGCTGCCAGTACACTTCAGCCCCACAATAGCAGGCCGAGAGTGTGAGGTACATAGCTTTTACCCAAGCTAGAATAAAGTCAGGACACATGGGTGCCACAAGAAGAGTAACTTGACAGAATTAATGCCCAGGTATCTGTGATCAGACACTAGCAGGAGGAAATGTGTGCACCTTATGAAGTGCTAGTGAGTTGCTATTGATGTGTACTAGCCAAACTAGATCTTTAAATACTACAGGAAATTAATATTAGATTTTGAAAACTATAATAAATATATCCATTAGCTTTCCTGCATAAACTGATAGTGAACTGGCCTGAGTATAAACAGTGTGAGAGAGTTTCCTGGTGTGTTCAATTAATTTGAGACATATTTTTGATGTCCTCAGGTTTTTTAGGGTTTGAAACTCTGATATTTGAGGAAAAGTCTTCCATATACTTCCACATACTTCAAATGCTTAATGTATTGATAAACAAAATATATATTTTAAAGAAAATTTATAAAGTAAAGGTACTGAAAAAATTGAAATGAGAATAAAGTTTCGTTGATAATAGATCATTAATTTAATTTTTGATGAGACCATGGAGCCTCTCTTCAGTTTGCTTTCATCCAGGAGACATTTAGTTCATATATTTGGACTGAGATATCCAATAAAGTGTTGTAAGTAGGAATAACTTGAAGTCACTTTCCAAAAGCATTCCTGTCTTGAACTAAGATGTTAATGGAGAGGCATTATTAGTTGTTATTCATCATTGCTATCAATGTCTAGTTCATTCATTGCCAGCTAATACTAGAAACAAGTATTTCCCTCACTGGAAGTACTCTTTAGAGACCTGTTAAGGAATCTGCCTAAATGACTAGCTGCTAGGTAATAGTAATTCCTCCCCACATTCCCCATCCCCATTTCCTTTTAACCCTGACATTAGAATGAGTTTAAACTTTCCAATGTAATGTAAAAGAAGACTGCTTTTTACCTTTGAGGTTATAATGACAAATGTAAGAGAAGATAACAATTTCTTTGGCTTAATCATGCATATCCTAACCCATAAAATTAAGTGTATGTGAGCTAATACAAGCAAAGTTATTTTACTTCCATCTTTTTTCAGGAACTTAAGGAGCCACTCAGAAAATGTCAAGCATTTTTTCTGCTAGCGTTTCTTAATATGCCCATAGCTAAGCACTTGCTGGAATTAAAAACTGTTACAAACCTCCTAGATACAATTTATTCTTTATACTATAAAAAGCTGGAAGGAAAAACTATTCCTTGAATTTGATGCTTTAGGGCATTATAAATGTGATTTTTAAGGATCTATCCATCTCTAAAAAGCCAGTACTAGGTTTGAAATATTGAATTAGGGCTTTTCATTTAAGGTATTATACAATATCACCAGAACTGCTGGCCAAGAGCTGTTTACTTCTAATGACAAAGTTAAGATGCTGCATCTTGCTGGATACTTTGGGCTAGCCCTGAAAAAGGGATCAGGAGGTATGCAGATCTGCTTGTCAGGCAGGGTGATACTTGTTGGCTCGGAGCTGGCATCCCTGCAGCACTAAGCAGAAAGGCAGCAGTAAAGGCTGCCGCTTTTCTGCCTGCAGTTTTAAGGACAATGATCTTAGTTATTACTGCTCCTTGGAGCTTGCCAGTCTTAAAAAAATCTACTAAGCAATTTAATGTGTTTGTCTTATGAAACACCATTTCAACAGGTTGTTAGAGGGTTCTGCAGCATCCATGGTAGTCCATATTGCCAGCAATAGAGTTTAGAGTGAATTTTCCCATTGTGCAGGCCCAGCACTGTTGAAACAACTCTTTACCTGAGGAAATTTAAGATTATGTGGCAGCTGTATGTGCTGATTAATGAGAATGTTTACTTTTTTATTTAGGAATTTCACCACATGTAATTCCATGGATATAGCAAGGAGTCATAATACAGACTGTGTTGTTAAATGCCTGTGTTTTTACTTTGCCAAAGGTGTGAAAAAAACCCAAAAAACCCTGTGTTTTCATTACTCAGTTAATAAGGTTATATAGGCTCTGCTTGCAAACAAACTGCAGTGAGTGAATTCTCTCTTTCAGCTTTGCTTTTTCCCATGTGCTAACAGTGCTGCCAAATTTGTCTACTTTTTGCCTATAATAACCCAAATCTCTGTATCTATGCTTCTAAAGTAATCCACCCCAATTTTAAAAGTATGATTCTGTTATGGTGAGCATTTATAGAAGGAGTCCTTCTTAGCCATAGGAATTGACAAGACCAGTTCTCTCATTCCGCTTGGTTGCAATCTGTTGCAAGTCAGAGGTTTAATCTCAGAACAGTGTAGGAGTATTGACTTTCAGACTACACTTAGTCTGCTTTTGCTAGTGCAGTTACTTAAATAGTAATTTAGGACTCACATCACAAGTAGAATGAAAAATTTTCATAATTGCATACGGGGGGGGAAATATCACCATGGCCTTAATCCTGAAAATATGCATACCTGCCTGAGAGTTCATGTTATTTTGTCTTCAGCGTAACTAAACATTTGCTCAACATTAAATGTGTTGCAAAAGTGTTGCCAACTAAAGAGGCCTGCCTTATTTTCTATAGAGCAGAAGGGTCCTCAGCAAAACCTAACAAATATCCTCTCCCCAAAATGAAGATAGGGAAATGGGCTAGTTTGATTTTGTCATATTTTATTTCAATATATAATTTTTTCAAAGTAAATATTTGTCAGCAGTCCTGCTTTTCTTTTTGAAAGTGTTTTTGGGTCTCTACGTCCAGCCTTCTGGCACTCTAAGCAAAGTTTTGACATAATCCTCTTCATTAAATGGTGAGCAACTATATCAAATTAGAAAAATAGCCTTTTCCCTTCCTTTTGGAGAGTTGTTTCATTGGATATTCTTTTCAAAAAACTACCTAAATATTCTACCTCAATGATGTCAGACTAACAGGTCTGCTGTTGCCTGAATTATCCTTCAATTCTAAATTTTGCTTCTTTTTTTCTTCTTTTCTCTAATCTTCTTTACTTTGGAATAGGTGGAAGAAGCTGGAAAGGTTTAATAGAGGTTTTAAATAAAATTGTTCTGGCCTGATACAATAGTCACTCACACTATGCCAGAATCTTTAATGGCTAGAAAGCAGAAATTAACTAACTTTTGCATCTTCAGGGATCTTGGAAGGATCTCATGGGAACAGACCCTGGAGGGAAGAGAGATCCAAGAGCATTGGGTGATATTCAAGCACCACTTCCAAGCTCAGGAATGATGCACCCTAATGTATAAGCCATTAGGTAAAGACTGAAAGAGATCTGTGTGATTAATGAATAAAGATGAATAAAGAACTCCTGTCAGTTGCTCTGTCAATAAGCAGAAAATACCCAGGACATGGAGGTAGGCTCAGCCCTCTTTGAATGAATAAAAGGAGGTTGGCAGGGTAAGTAGAAATGAGACAAGGAAGGCTAAGGCCCACCTGGAAAAGCCAAGGAGGTCAAGCACAAGAACAGGGGCTTCTTTAAATAATTCAGTAACAAAAGAAACACTAAGGAAAATGGAGATCTGTTACTAAATGGAAGTGGGACTCTGTTAACAGAGGACACAGAGGAGGCAGTTAGTGCATGCTGCCTTTTCATCAGTCATCACTGACAAGACCTACCCTCTGGAATCTCTGACCCAGGAGACTAGGGAGAAGGAAGGGTCAAAGGAAGACTTTCCCTTGCTCAAGGAGGACCAAGTCAGGCAAATCTGGCATCCACAAGTCTGTGGGCCCTGATGGGATGCACCCACAAGTGCTGAGAGAGCTGATAGACACCAAGGTGGGCAATTCACCACCATCTTCAAAATGCTGTGGTGATCAGAAGTGCCTGAGGACTGGAAAGAAGTATGAGCATATACTAGGCATCAAAAGGGAAAGAAGGACCCAGAAAACTACCAGACAGTCAGCCTCAGCTCAATCCTTGGAAAGGTGATGGAATGCCTCATTCTAGGGACCGTTTCTATCCACATGGAGGACAAGAAGATGATCAGGAGTAGTCAGTATGGATTTATTGGAGGTAAGGCATGTTTGAACAACCTGTTTGCTTTCTATGATGAAAAAGTACCTGAAAGGATGAAGGAAGGGCACTGAGGGTCCAGCAGAAAGTAACAAAGATGAATGAAGGGCTGGAGCATCTCTCCTATGAGCAAAAGCTGTGGGAGCTGGTTCTGTTCTGCCTTGAGAAAAGACAACTGATAGGGGATCTTGTCAATGTCTGTAAGTATCTGAGGTGAGGGTGTCAAGAGTTTGGAGCCAGGCGCTGCTCTGTAATGCAGATTTTACTGTGTCCAGTTGGACTAAAAGCAGTGGGCAGAAACTGGTGCACAGGAAATTCCACCTGAACACAAGGAAGAACTTCATTTCTATTCAGAGACCCAAAACAGATTGCCCAGAGAGGCTGTGGAGTCTCCCTTACTGGTGTAAGGGTCGGTCCAGAGATTCCCTCATATGCCTCACGACCATCACGAGGATAGAGGCTCTCCCAAGGACCCCCACCCGCTTCTGGACAGGAGTTCTGGCCGGNAATCAAAATGAACCATCACGACTACTGCCTGTATTAACAGCAGATCAAGAACTGCTTGGATGCAATCCTGGACAATGTGCTCTGGGATGACCCTGCTTGAGCAGGGAGGTTAGACCAGGTGACCTGCTGTGATCCCTTCCAACCTGACCCATTCTGTGGTTCTGTGAAGTGCTTTGAGACACCTCCTTATTAACTCCCTTTATTCTGATTTGAATCCTCTTTTTTATGAATGAATTTGACATCCTTCTGAACGTGCTGTTATACTCATCTCTGCTTCCTTTGGCCACAAGTTCTGGAGGTTTGTTGTTGTGAAAAGTGTGTACTATCGTCAGTTCTACTCTGCTATTCCACCAGTTTCATCAAGTGCCTCTTGTGCTATTTCAGCTAGTTTCTCTTGTTATATCTTAATCAGTACATGAAGGATTTCACAGACTTGAAAGATGTAGTACTGCTATGAAACAGCTAGAAAATAGAAAGAAAATGTTTGCGAGACATAACTATACGGAAACAAAATTATTCTAAATTTTTGCAAATATCTAGACTTGTCTTCTAGTTTTCCCCTGGCCCATGTAGGTTCTTCATTTTCTTCCACCAGTTTAATGTACATGCATTCTCATGAAAACATGTAGTTATGCACCAGGCATATTTGGTTGTGAAATCCTGACAAGAATTTTGGTTATCATTCTGATGATAATCTGAAAAGATTATTTAAAAAAAATCACAGAACTGAATTTTTGGGCTCCTTTTTATAATGGCATAATATTACAATTACATGAAAAGTCATTAAGAAGGGAAAAGAGGCCTGTTATGAGCCCTGTTTGCTTTTTCCTGCTTTTATTCAGGCTCCAGATATACCTGTTTTGGAGGATAAAACAGTTTCTAGGACTTGGAAGGAGATAAAGAGAAAGATACAACATGAAAACTGTAAGAGAAACAGAATATAAAAGGACTTCAGCATAAATATGTTTGCCTTTCATTACACTGCCTTCTTAATTTAGTAAGAATCAATTTTAGAGAGAATTTGGAAGTAAATATATAAAGGTTAGCTGTAGTGAAATAAAAAATGAGTGAATTTATCTGTAGAGTAATATGAATTTTGTTCATCAATGTTTTTTTGTTTTGTTGTAAAAATACCTCAGTACTGTAAATTATGTCATAAATCAAACATCATAGGAAATTAGGAAATTAAAGGAAAATTTACTCTTCCTTTTATTTTAGCAGGGCAAGATTAGGAATACTAATTGAAGTTCTAGGTTTTTTCCCCCCTCCCCCCCATGTCTATGCAGCCACAAACTGGTGTTTCTAGAACTCAGAGAATGCAAGATTAAAAGGAAATGACATAATATCAGTTCAAGACATTCCATGAAGAAAATCACTGCACTGTGAGTTCTAGACAGAAGAGGGCAGGTAGAGGTCACTGGGCCTGTGTCTTGGCAAGTCCATGTAGTTGTAGAGCTGTCTTTGCTGAGTAGAAATCTGATCTGCTTAACAATGAAAAACAGCTTTGGGGAAAAATAGTCTCATGAATGCTTATTTTTATAAAATGTCTGGAAGAAAATCACCAGAGCTGTAGAAAAGAGCTCTACATTTGGGAATGTTGGTGAATGGGGACATCTCAAAGATAGGTTTAAATACACATCTAGACATAGTTGCCATGACAAACTCCACAGCCCCACTCCTCCCCTCTTTTACTTTTCATACCTTCCTCAGAGGACCTTGCATCTATTAGTGATATAACTGTATCTTCACAGAAGACAATATACTGAATAACTTTTTTAAACTTTCTATTTAGATTTCAAGGTAAAACTTCAATCTTCTGGGAGCTTCTCACAGGTTTGTTTAATACACATGTCAATCTCACAGTCCCTTCTCTGTCAGCTAGCTAACTGATTTATTTTTAAAAGGACTGGTTGTTTTTATATGCCAGTGAATTTGAAAAAGAACAAACTGAGGATGACTGCAGTACACCAGAATTATGAATTTTATTAGAGCATATGTGGAAAAGAAAGTGAGGAAAACATGTATGTCATTTGACTGATATGAAAATACATCATTCTGGATAAAGAAGAGTATTAGTAACTCACATTGGGATACTTTTTTTTAGAGTGTGTGTATGTGCATGTGTGTGTGTGCGCGTGTGTGTGTTTTGCTTAGTTAATGCATTCCTTCAAGACAAAAACCAAAAATATCTCTCCCATATTTCCAGTATATCTTTCTCATAAAATTGTTTTTGTTAAATTCTGCGCTGTTAAGTTACTGCCCACAGTAAAAAAAACTTACAAATCTCTTTCTGAATGAGACAAGATGTGTTCCTTCCTTAGATCTCTCAGCTGCAGGAAAATGTGCTCCTTTTTGGTCTAAGCTCCATTGGAATACATTTTTTTTCTCTTCTGAATATAACTTAAAAGTGAACCTACTTGTTTTTGTGGCATTTGATGTTTGCATTTGCATCATGACTATCCTCTAGTCCCCACAAATTAGTTTGTGGCTTTCTTTTCCTTCAATGTATTTCTCAAATATTAATTTTATTTATTTCCATATAAGAAGTTGCAGTTGATTGATGAATCATCTAATCATTTGCAGATAATTTAAAATTGAGCTGCCAATTGCTTTCCTTGGTTTGGAAGAGGGTATAAGAAAATGAAGAAATTTTTAGAAAGATCATAATTTAATTATTTTGAAATCCAACATTGTCAATTGGGGTGTTTAAATTATGGTGTCCAAAGCCTGAATATTTCCAGGTTTTTCAGTGGGTGTGGTCATGGGGACTATTTCAATAAGCATTAAAAAGACAGTATTAGAAAAGCCATGTATAAAGGATCATTTATGAAGACCTCACCTAGAAAAGAAATAAGGAGTATATTTAAAACTATGTTGAAATGGTTAAGTCATATACAGACACTAGTTGTAGTTGTTATATGTATATCAATTTTTTAGTGGGAGGCATGAAAATATGTGATAACTTTCATTGATTAAGACATAAGGCACAAGACAATTTTATTTGTACTTCTTTAAAGAGAAGCTATTTATATTGCTCCAGAAAAATGTGCTTGGATGGCTGAGGTTTGCCTTTTGATTTACAGTCCCTAGTGAAAGACATGGTACTTGATAGACCATATTGATTCTGGGGAAACCCTGCAGTATATTAAGAAAATAATGTAGGCTTTAATGAGCTAACGTGCTCTCTGAACTAAAAAATTGAAAGAGAATTAAGAGATGGCAATCATGGACACTGAAAAGGCAGATGTTTGAGAAGATCAGAGTAATAAGCTTATCTCAACAATTATTCTCGGTCCTTGTTCTATAACATGCTGACCCAGATCTTCAACTGCCATCAATTGTTTTAGCTTGGATAGTTTCAAGGAGCTGTCCTCTCAGCTTAGCTGAGATTTACAGTAGCTGGCTGGGCTCCAAGCACTTATTTGCATCCCATTTTATTATAGTGTAGTATTATTATTGGCAATGTAATCACAATAGCTGACTTTCATGTCTAGAAATCTTATGGTCCAGTAGCATAGAGGACAACAGAAAATGCCCCATATAGGTCCAATCAAGCAGCAACTTGGAAATGCATAGCTGTAACTTCTGTACTCTCTTAAGGCTGAAATTCCAAGAGTGAAAGAGCTGAGGTGCTTCAGAATGGCAGATGCTATGTGCAGCATCATGTCATAGACATGCTGTCCTCTTCTGCCAGCCTCTGCATCGAATAACCAAACTAATGTAAAGTACTACATATCTCTCTTACCTGGGTTACAAAACCACCTTTATAATTCCTGCAAGCTTTCTACACTCAAAATTCTTTTGCAGCAGAAAGCCACCTACCTTATATGTGAAGCCAATAATCCATTTTTAGTCTAATGGAAATCTTAATGGCTTAATTGAAGAATGTAAGTAGCCCAGTTGCAATGATACTGTCATGTAATCAATGCTTACAGAATCAAAACACATGTAGTTAAATGGCACAAAGAGAAACCTGAAATCTACACTTCAGGTGGGGATGTGCTCAGCCTTTCACTAACCTTCTGGGCCCTAAGGTTAATTGTAGCTTCAGTCTCAGGACTTTGGGGTATGCTCCACCACCAGTATCCTAAGCTATTTGCAGGGAGAAAGGTGGAGTTGATCTTGGCAGTTTTTCTTTTCTACCTAGGATATATTACTGGCCAATTTTGTGCTTAGCAATACACTCTGCAACTTGCTTTTCCTTCACTGATGTGCAACTCAATGTTATGCCATACAAGGTATGTTTGGATATTTGTCCTTTTTTCCCTTTATTAATTACCATGAGAAATGGCTTGCCTGGCTCCCAGGGTGACCAGGAATGACTGGTTAGCTGCCTGTAGCCCAGGGCATCTGGTACTGCTCTATGTTTGGGCTTTGAAGGCCCTTGATGCCATCTGACTCCACTGCTTATCTGTGCTTCATTTCTTTCTAACTCACGGTTATCTCTTTCCATAAAGATTAACAACATTATTACTGCTTTTATCTATTAAACAGATATCTCTGCATAGTGATAGCTATTTTAACACAGTTTACTTTCAAAGCTGAACAAAACATACAACAATAGTTAGTTACTTGGTCATTAGGTGATTGCTCTTTCTGCTGAACTAAAACAAATCTCCAGGGAGGTCAAATGAAATTTAGACAAATCTTTTCAGGAGCCCAGAATTTATAAGCTTAAGGCAAAGCTTGTGGCCTGTTACAGGTGCTGCCAGCACCATCATTATGCACACAGCTATGTGGTACACAACTACAAATATTTGTATGTATGTATACATATAAATGTGCATGATGTGTAATCGACAGAGGGACCAATTTCATTCAGTGGCTATACACACATTGCTGAAAACTTCTCCTGAGTACCTATGCAGTCTCATATGCTATTATCAATGTTTGCTGCAAGTGTGAAGCCTTTTGCATTAACCCAATTCAGCTCTGGAGCTAATTAGCTTAGAATGTCTAGTTACCTTATCACCAAGAAAAGGCTTTAACATACCTTTGCACTGAGGTTAAAGATATTTCTGTATATAGAGATTGCAGTCAGTGACTCAAATATCATTGTTTGATAATTTAGTAATTTAGTATGGTAGAAGGGTGTTTCTTTTCTGAAAAGGTTTTTAATCTGTATCCCATGATTTGAGAGTCACTGAAAATTTCTCAGCTTTTGGCATGGGATAGCTATCTAAAGCTATCTCTAAAGCTTCCATTCAGTGTCTAAGGAAAGATTTTGTGCAGTTGGGGTTACTTCAACTTCACACCTTTCTGAATATGTAACTACGATTCCATCCTTTCTAGTAGCTGACCCTGCTAATGTGAACATGTTCATATGGTTAAGATTAATGAGTCAATTATTTTTACACAAGCAATCTGTCACGTATGCTGTTTTCCTTGAGTTGATTATTTTAATTAAAAAAAAAAGTATTCAATTATCTTTTTTATTGATGTTCTCATGTTAATCAGGAACAATTATTAGTGAGACTTTTGTGGATGGTTGCTTCCAAGTTCCTTAACTGAAAATACAATACCTAAAATAGAACAGAGTTCTAGAAAAGCTAATTATTTTTTTAAATTGAAGACTTCTCAGCCGATACTGGTTGTTTCTGTTGTGGAAAAGATGGATTGTCACTTAAAGCATGGACATGTCTGAATCAATGCTAAATGAATTACTCTATATTTACCCTGGAGCAAATATTAGCAGTTACACTTCACAATGACATCTCAAATATAAACTAGTTCTTTCAAGTTAAAATCTTGTTGACTCACTTAAGGGAAAAATTTTTAACATACTAAGTACCCTTTGGCTGCACTGAGTTACTGAGTATTACATGTATTTCCAGCTTTCAGAAAGAGCTTGTGTCTTGAAATTTGTCAAATTTGAAGTAAAACTTTGAATCATAGCACCTTGGCAATAGATTGCTAATTGTTTGGACTTATGTCATTCTGTTCAGGGATGCTGGGATCTATTAATGAATAGTTAGTCAAGTTAATAGGTTTATTTATTTGACATGATTCTGTCACCAGGTGGCACTATTACATATAGTGTTTATCTTCAAAGTAACAGTTAAGTTTTATGAAAATATTTGTGAACTGTCTTATGCTGCTTTCTAAATTATGAACAAATCACTAATAAGGCCTTTCTCAAACCTCTGCTCTGTTGCCTCAATCTCTTTAATTTGAGATTCTGTTGAATGCTTTTGCTTAAAGGTTGTAAAAATGAGAACAAAAATGTTGCCCAAACTAGCAGAATAAAAAAATCTTCTGATTTAGACAGTCTTCCTTGTAGCTCCTTTGAAAACCACACTGACTAAGTAAAGTGAGGACACGCAGTTAAAATACTCTATAGTTGGCCATGGTTGTTTCTGTGACTGTTCAGATACATCTATGAACATTGTGGCTTTGTACACGCCATCAGGCCTAACCTGAGATATGTTCGTAAACTATATGTAACCCAGATCATGAAGTGAAATGAAGTGAACAGTTTAGATCTGTTTTCCTTAATTCCTTCTCTTGTTGGAATTATGGTCATTTAATAAAGCATACTCAGTAGGTATTGTAGGTCTTTCATCTTAAACTTATAAGACTTTGTTACTCGAACTTCCAGAGTAAAGAATCCAAACTGTCCTTTTAACTACAATATTAGGAATGCAATTAAAACTTTCAGTAGGGGGTAGCCTGACTATTATTAATGGCAATATTCCATCCAGAAAATGAAAGGAAAGTGAGACAAGTATTTGGTGTTTTCTTTTTTTTTTAACGTTGTAAAACTAGTAGTAATTTTTCTTTTGATTATATATTTCACCTTACGATTCATCTTTGATTACACTTACACATATAGCTAGCAATTTACACAGCTTCTACCACCTTAAATGATGATCAAGATGACAACCCTCACTCACATTTACACTGTTGCTACATTAAGAAAAACACAGCTCTCAAAATTAATGGTATATCACCATAGAATGGCTTGGGTTGGAAGAGCCCTAAAGATCACCTAGTTATAACCTACCTGCTGCTAAGCAGGGATGTCTTCCACTGTACCAGGTTACTCAGAGCCATTTCCAGCTTTGCCTTTCAGGATGGGGCACCCACACCTTCACTAGGCAAAGTGTTCTAGTGCTTCACTACCCTCACAGTAAAGCCTACCTTTGTAATATCTATTCTAGACCTACTGTCAGTTTCAAACTATTCCCCCTTGTCCTGTTACTACAGGCTTTTGTAAATAGTCCCTCTCCCCCTTTTGTGTAAGCTTCCTTTAGGCAATGGAAAGCTGCAATTAATTAAGTCACTCTGATACCTTCTCTTTTCCAGGCTGAGCAATTCCAAGTCTCTCAGCCTTTCCTCATAAGGTGGTCCAGCCCTTTGAGCAGCTTTTTGGCGTCCTCTGGACTCACTCCACCAGGTCCATGTCCTTCCTGTGCTGGGACCCCAGAGCTGGGTGCAGCACTGCAGGTGGGGTCTCACAGAGCAGAGAAGAGCAGAGGGGCAGAATCCCCTCCTTCCCCTTCTGTCCATGCTGCTTTGGATGCAGCCCAGCACCTGTTTGGCTTTCTGGGCTGGGAGTGCCCATGGCTGGGTCATGTCCAGCCTCTCACCCACCAGCACCCCCAAGTCCTTCTCAGCAGGGCTGCTCTGATCTGTTCATCCCCAGCCTGTGCTGGTACCAGGGGCTGTCCTGGCCCCTGGTTGACCTCATGAGACTCCGTCCCTAGCTTATCCTGGTCCCTCTGAATAGCATCCTATCCTTCCACACAGCTTGGTGTCATCTGCATTTTCTGAGGGTGCACTCAATCTCTGTCTATGTCATTAATGACAGTATTAAATAACTCTGCTCCCCCTATGGACAATAAGGACACCCCTTGTCCCTCTTGTCCATCAGGACTCTGAGCCATTGACCACTACCCTATGTGACCACTACCCTATCCAACCACTTTCTTATCCATGTAACAGTCCACCCATGAAGTCCCTCTCTCTCTGTTTCAAGGAAAAAGGATATTGTGGGGCCAAAGGCTTTACAGAAGTCCAGAAAAATGACATCTGTTGCCCTTCCCCTGTCCACTGATGCCATCACCCCATCACAGAAAGCCACTGGGTTGATCAGGCAGGACCTGCCCTCGGTGCAGCTGTGCTGGCTGTCCCAAACCACCTCCCTGTCCTACGTGTGCCTTAGCACAACTTCTGAGTGTGTCTGTTCAATGACCTTCCCAGGCACAGAGGTGAGGCTGACCGGTCAGTAGTTCTCAGCATCCTCATTTGTATCCTTTTAAAAGACAGGTACAATGTTTCCCCTTTTGCAGCTGCCTGGGACTTCACCTGACTTTTAAAGACTTTTCAAATATCTTGGAGTGTGGCATGGAATTTACATTAGCCATTGCCTCAGGACTCTGGGATGCATTTTGTCAGGCCCCAAAGATTCATGTAATTTCAGATGGTCATGAACAGGATCTTTACTTACAGTGGGAGGGACTTTGTTCCCTCAGTGCTGTCCATCTACACAGGAGGTGAGGGAAGAAAGCTTGCTTTGGAGCCAGAGGCAAAAGCGTTGTTGAGTAACTCAGACTTCTCTTCATCCATTGTTAGGATTTTTCTACTTTTCCATCTTTATTGAATTCCTTCCTTCCTGGAATCCTTCCTTCCTTCCTTCCTGCAATCCTTCCTTCCTGCAATCCTTCCTTCCTGGAATCCTTCCTTCATTCCTTCCTTCCTTCCTTCATTCAATTCTTCTTT
>VXBI01005474.1:143251-198842 GCA_013397375.1 Toxostoma redivivum
TTCCTTCCTTCCTGGAATACTTCCTTCTTTCCTTCCTTCCTGGAAACCTTCCTTCCTTCCTGGAATTCTTCCTGGAATCCTTCCTTCCTTCCTGGAATCCTTCCTTCTATCCTTCCTTCCTGGAATCCTTCCTTCCTTCCTGGAATCCTTCCTTCCTGGAATCCTTCCTTCCTTCCTGGAATCCTTCCTTCCTCCCTCCCTCCCTCCCTGGAATCCTTCCTTCCTGGAATCCTTCCTGGAATCCTTCCTTCCTTCCTGGAATCCTTCCTTCATTCCTTCCTTCCTGGAAGCCTTCCTTCCTTCCTGGAATCCTTCCTGGATTAATTCCTTCCTTCCTTCCTGGAATCCTTCCTGCCTCTCTGGAATCCTTCCTTTTTCCCTGGAATCCTTCCTGGAATCCTTTCCCCCTTCCCCACTTCCTCCTTTCCTATTGCTTTCTGGATGTGTAATGAATTGAAATGTAAATGAATTTTAAAATAATATCTCACCTCATATATATCCAATGTTGTCTATTAAACAATAGGAATTTTATTGAGTTTCATTACTTTGTTTATAATTAGTGTTACCTTATTAGGAATAATAAAAGTTATGTGCACCCTGGAAAATTAGACAGGCATACCAACAGTTTGCGTAAGTGTTATAGTTGAGCATGGTTTTACTAGAAATAAAATGATGCCAGTTTAAACATAATATTTTACATTGCCACCTAAAAAAGGCCACATCTAACAAGCATTAGTAAACATATTCTTAAATTCAGTAATTCTGTGTGTAGCCTGCATAGTCCAGGAAAAAAGATCTGGATGGAAGGGGGTTAAAGACTTGCACCCGGAGAAACCTATGTTGTTGTTATGATAAACCATTTTTGGTATTTTCCTATTTTGTTGGAATCTATATATAAGTAGAAAAAATATATTCAGCACCAGTAGAATTCAGTTGTTGTGCTTTCATTCTTTGGGTTTTTTAATCTCTTGAACTTGTAGGCTCTCTCTGGCCCAATTTGCCATGGATAGACTGCTATACAGCAGTTCATCTGTATTGGATTTAGTGTAAATGTGTTGAAGGTGTAAAAGTAACACTCATCTGGATTATTCAGGCAGACCCTTGGTTCAACTTGAATTTTGCTGGCAGTTGTTATATAGAGCACAGTTGTCAAGGCAGGCACTTGAAGGCAGTCATTTACTAAGCATCAGGAGTACCACAGAGGTGAAAAGAAGAGCTAACAAGGACAGACAGATATTTACAGCAATGAATCTGTGTCTAGATGTTTCTCTAAATGTGCATATGCCGCAAATATCCCTGACTGCAGTCAAACATGCAGAGCTCTGATCCTCCAGCTCTTTTGCCTTCAATAACAAGAATCTAAAAGTCACAACAGAGAATCCAAACTAAAATATACTATACCTTTCTGGATAGCTTTTGCTTTTATTGCCAAATACTTGAAGACAGAGACAATAACTGTCTGTGTTCCTGAGGGAGGTAGCTGCCCAGTTACAATTGCGGTGGTGGCAGTTATTGAAGTTATTGGTTATTGAAGGTTGACTATCAGTGTAGAAAACCTTTTCAAGTGAGTTACATCAGGAACTTGCTGTGGTTGCAGGCCTGTTTGTTTCATCATCTGTTTATCTGAAGAGCAGATGATGGGCTAGGCAGTATTAATCTAAAGTACACAGTTGTATTAAGCTGGGAGAGGTTTCAAGCATGGGGAATTAAAGGTTCAGAATCCATCACAACATTCTGCAGTAGAGAAGTTTCAATAAAGGCAATTAAATGGCCATAAATTGTCATGATCAAATTATATTTCACGAAGAGTTACAAAGACAATCAGTAAAACGTTGCTGACCTATGAACTGTGGTGTACAACTTACTGTTTAAAATAATACTGAGACCAGAATAGTCAAATCTGAAAAATTTGAAACTTGTATTTAGGATGGGATTCACATCAGATCTGAGTACAAGAGATGAATCTGACTTCTGGACACGCTGAAGGAAGCCATAATACAGACACAGTAATAAATATGCATAAGTGTGACATAGTGGGAAACATTCAGCGTAGTGTCTGAAGAACTAGGTCATGCCCTGAAAATGTAATAGAATTCCTTACAGATGGAGATTATATGGCCAAACATGATCCAGTGGTTTTTATATAAATGTAGGAACAACAATATTAATATTACTCCTACTACTGCTCCTCCTCCTACTAGCAAAAAAAAAAAGAAGAAATAACTTTCAGGTGTTGCAATATTAAGACTGGAGTTTAGATATATGTTCATTCACATATTCACTAAAATTATTAGGAAAGTGGATATGTATTGAGAGAGAGAGGTAAAAATATTTGCTGGTAGTATAATATTCAGATCAGTTAAATGCAAACTGATTGCATATGTGATGAAGGACATCACAATACTGAGCAATTCAGTGATAAAGTGAATGATACATTCTGTTCCATGAAAGTAATGCATCTGGGAAAAAACCCACTACCTATATGTACATGGGGTGTATACATTCCCAGGGATGGACTCTAAATGAAATATTACTGTTCAGAAGGAAGATTATGGAGGCATTGTGTTTATTTCCATGGAAACATCAGCCTAATACCCAGAGACAGTAAAAATGAAAATCAACTTTTAGGACTTACTATGAAAGAAAATTAGAGAAAACCAGAAATCATTATTATGCCCCAAGTCCAAGATGTGCTTATATAATTAATACTAAGCAGAGCTCTCCTTATAGCATCTCAAAAAGGACAATAAAACTAGAAAGGGAAAAAGATGACAACTATGTTACATTCATTTCCACATGAGGATAGATTGAACAGACTTCCTTAGTCTGGGAGGAAAAATCACTGGGGGTACTAGATAAATCCAAGAATGATGAGAAGGAAGTGAACAGGGACTGATTAGTCACACTTTCCTGCAATAGAATGAAGAGGAGAAAATGAAATTATTTGGCAGGATGTTTACAACAAGAGAAGACTTTTTCCCCATACAAAATACATAATGACACTATAGGATTTATTGTTAGGAGAGATGCATTCAGAAACTGAAAATATTTAGAAAATAAAAGTCTACCAAGCACTCCTTCTTCAAGTATTGAAACTACTTAGTTTCTAGATGCTAAGAACTAAGAAACCGTGGTAGTGGAAGTGTTATTTTTCCACATTATTATTTGCTTGAAGCACCACTGGCATCATATAGAGAGACATTACTATGCTGTATGGGCTTGTCCACCACAACCTCCCAAGTGGAATGGCAGGGCTTGGAGGGTCATGGTTAATGGGCTGTGTCCTTTGTGGAGATGGGTAACACCTGGGGTCCCACAGGCTCTGAGAGCTGTTCTGCTTGATTCATGCCTCTGATGTAATTTGGGTTTTGCCTTTTTCCTTTTATATGTTCTCTGTATTCTTCATACATAACTCTGTTACCTATTGTATTAGTAGTTAGTTTTCCCAGTACTTTCCCATGGCCTCTCCCTAAGCAGAAAGACAAAACTAATTCCAGAGCTCCAATCCCTGTGAGGTATAAGGCTCTATGCTATTTTGGCTTTTTCTGGGAACCAAGTCCCAGAACAACTCTTTGAGATACATTCTCATGGACAAAGTATAACTGGTGCTGAAGGGGGGCTCCAGAGAAGGGGCTTCACCTGGGGGGGAAGCTTCACCTGCCTCACCACTTGTCCTAACCAGTGCTTTTTATCAATTATGTTGATTTTCTAAAACCTATAAATGTGCATTAATTCCTGCAGGGGTGAGCTTTGGTAGACATCTTTCCATAACTGCTCCTGAAGGCCTTTATTAAAGATCCTCCTTACTAAAATTATCCCAAGTTTCATTTCCAGGTTGGCAAAAAGGCAACATCTCAAGGTTGAAGATGACAACGAGGAGACCTGCTTGGTTTGCTCAAGGGCTGGTCTGCCATGTAAAAGTTGTCGGAGCAGGGGGAGAAAGGGGCTGACAGGAATGCCATAAAATTCAACATGGGTATTGTCCAAGCTCTGTCCGAGAAAGGCAGAGCCTTTCAGGGATGCAGGCTAGGACAGTGGAGCTGGGCAGAAGCACTGGTGTGATGGCACTGGGTGCTGGCAGGCAGCAGGCTGAACTAGGGTTAGGAGACCTCCTGAAACTTAAGATAGCTTGAATTATCCTAGGAACTTCTGACCGTATTCTGTGATTTGATCCTACATGGCTAATTTATGTTAATTTCTTTTGGTTTTTACATGTATACCTAATAGGGTATCCATTATTACATGGTCCGTGACTTTGTGCAGAAACCTGTTTATGTGTAAGACATCCCTTGCTCTTCAATAGCCTAATCAGGGAGCCAAACAAATTCTGATTTTATATCTGATTTTGTGTTTTTGTTACCCAGGCAACCAGACTCCACCTCTATGCAGGAACTGGAAAGAAGAAAACCACTGAAAGCTTTTTTTACAACTGAAGAAAATAGGAGTGGGGTTGTGTCTTAATGGACTACATAAGGAAATGGAAATGTGTCCAAAATACATCCTATCATGGGGAAGTAAAGTTAACCAGCATTGGAGGCCACTTTGTAGGCACCATCTCAGGAGTGGACTGTCCTGGAGGACCATTCCTCCTGGTAAGAGCCACAGCCAAAGCAACTGAGGTGTATAATCTGCTGAAATTTCTGGATTATTCTGTTTGCAATGACTCATAGCTGTACACAGAAATAAATGGGCTTAAAATCAGCTAGCGGTAGAAGCCTCCTATCCTTTCCTTTTGAAGGCTTTGTGACTTTCAATTTCTTAGAGAAATTATTTGTAGAAGAGCAGCATAAAAGAATGTTGTTACTGGCTTTTGAGGAATATTTTTTATTTAGAAATCCTTCCTTACTTTTTGGGGACGCTGGCCACCGAGAGTGTCATCATTCAAAACTCAATAAAATTTATACTTCTGTATCATTTATACTTCTAGAATATTCTGTGTCTCATTTAAAATATTTTTTAAGCTTTTATCAACCTTTCTTTTCCTATATAAAATTAATTGGCTATGGATTAGGCATCAGAATTGAAATCCGATACAACAAGGGGATAAATTTCTAGGGTCCAATGTCAATTCATACTAATTTAATTTGCTTTTTTTTCTGAAAGTCCATGCTTTCAAAGCAGAATGAAAATGAGCATTATGTTCCTGGGTTGCCATGAGTTCTGAAATGCAGCAATTTCATCTTGCTTGACCAAGACTGTTTTGAATGCACAGGTTTAAAAAAACAAATCATCTCTGTTAACTCTCCCTTCATATTATTATAATGGCATTACATACTAAAAATGCGCTGATGCTTTCCCCCGGTCTTATGATGCCTAATGGCTGAACTGTAAGACAGAAACAGAACAGGAAACAATATTTTAAATATTTCTCTAATCAGTATTAAGACTTAGAATTTAAACAGGTTGATTCTGTCTATCATTCTTTATATTTAATAACTGACAATTTAAAAATTTTTAAATGAAGCAGGAGTTTTCTAACTGCAGAGATCCAAACATTTCTCTAAATTGGTTGTAATTTATTTTTATAGTAGTATGAATTTTGTGGTAGTATGAATGTAGGTTAATTTATTTTTGTTGATATAAAGTGTTAGAAGCCATAAAAGTAATCTAAAACATACAAAGGAACTACATTACTGAATTTAGTCAAATGACATGGCTAATATTTGTCATGAAACACAGCATTTTCCAAAATATGTGCAGTATAGATTGATAGAGGATTGCTTAATTTTAAAGCTGGCTGTAGTCTGTTTGAATATGTGTTCCAGATTTGTGAACATTTGCTCATTTGTTATTAGATGAGTCTACAGTGGAGCCAGATGCTTAGCTATAGGGGACACTCTGAGCAGCATTTGCTGAGACATATTCACCTTCAGCAAGGGCCAAGAATTGTAAGTAGCTATCTTGGGTCAGGGACCAAGTTGCTCTGAAAATCTAGTATGTCTAAAGAATTCGCCTTCCTCTTTTGATTTGTTCAGTAAATCCCTTAACAGACTTTATATTATTTCAGAATCCATCTTAATACATATATAGAGCTCTCTATTTTTTCTTGGCATTTCTTCTTAGAATATGGCTCCAGGTGCTTTAGATGTTCTTTGGGAATACAAGGGAATAGTTAGCTTTTGTTTTTCTGTACACAAAAATAAAGGTAGTATGAGCATTCTGGCTTGAGAGAAAGTTCTAGAGAACCTTTAGACAGCAGATATGAGTGGTGGTCTATGTCCATAGACTAAATGAATGCACTGTTTCCAGGTTTTTAGGCATGATATTTAGAATAGAAACATACATACATACATACATATATATTTCTAAATATATATTATAGAAAAAGTCTGATTGAAGAAATTAAAATAGAGCTAATGGACTCTCAGCAACATTTTTAAAATGTCACCCTAGCTGTGACAGCTGGACACTTGAAAACCTTCCCCTTATAGTCAAAAATTAACAATCCCAATGTATTAGTCTGTTTCCCCAGAATGTATTTTCCTGAGAGCATTGATTTGATTGCATATCTGAATTAATCACATGGATGCTGTGGCTGCTTCTGCAAATCTCTCATTAAGGTTGTGTCTGAAAGCAGTATTGTTCAGAGCCTAAATCCTGCCCTGTAAATCCTTGGGACTGACAGTGCCTGCAGAGGTGCTGCTATCACGACACTCAGATGGAAATTTACTTGGAAAAAGTAGACAGAGGCCTCTGGTAACTTATTTTCCATTTCAGTGTTTGATTTATTTCTCAAACCTGTGGATTTTAATTATATGGATGTATTTAACCACTTTTGGCTGTGATATTTTCTCTAATTTCTTCACAATTCCATGCCCTGACTTTTGTGCATTAACATATTGCTGCTGTTGCATGTGACTCTTACATTTATGTTTCTTCCTAGAAATCAGATGACTGTTGTGGTCTTTAATGCTGTAGTTGATCTTTGAGTTCCAGAGTTCAAATCAGTATTGCAATTTACGTGGTCCAAAAATTGCTAATCAGGATTCATAAAGAGAAATGAATCCTGGGATTCATATCACAAGACTGTGGGAGAATGCTCATACTACATCAGAAACATCCTCTACATTAATTAAAATACTGGTCTTAATATTTTTGTTAAAGTTCAGGAAATCATAACTTGGTCCTATGGTTGCAGTGGCTAGTCACCTACATGTGAAGCTAACTTGTTTTTTAAAAGCATTGTACAAGTGTACATGGATTGCTAAGAGACTAGTCTTTCCAACACTTGTTTTGCTCCCTGACATTGACTTGAAATAAAATGGTAAGAGTAAAACAAGCTTTCAAAGGATGAAACCCCTTAAGGGACAAGGTTTGGTTTTCTGTTCCGATAAGAGTTTCTCATGATTGACTTCCCATCCTTTAGGAGGAAGAGGTTTGCAGCAATTGCTACTCACTACAATAATAAAAACTATTCTTACCTAATTTCCTAAAGCTACTTTAAAGCCTTTTTCCAATTAGTTGGCAACTGTTATAGGGATTTTTAATCTAAATTAAAAAAAAGTAATCAAGGCAGTATGACTCTACTCAGCCCTTAGGGAAGATTATCCATATTCAGCCTCTTCTAATGGCCTATTGCAACCTGATATATTGGCAGTCATCCAGCCTATATAGCAGTCCCTAACAGAGGCCCAGGCCTTGAGCCCTCAAAAGACTTTCTTTTCAAATAAAGCAGCCTGTTTTTTGACATATTTCTTTTTTTGTTTTCTATTTTTTTTCTTGCATCCTT
Organism: Toxostoma redivivum; assembly: GCA_013397375.1. Taxonomy (NCBI): domain Eukaryota; kingdom Metazoa; phylum Chordata; class Aves; order Passeriformes; family Mimidae; genus Toxostoma; species Toxostoma redivivum. The sequence continues at coordinate 150,981 of VXBI01005474.1, forward strand.
ACTTGGAGTGATTTTTTACCCTGAGCCCTTAAAAGGACTTTTGTGCTAAATTAAAACAACATATTTTGTTTGACGTGCCCCTGCTCCTTTTCTTTCCTTTCTTTTTCCCCTTACACTCTTACTTGGTGTGATTTTTACCTTGCTGTGATTGCTGCCAAAACCTGAGCTCAAAATTCAGTCAGGGGAAAGGGATGTACTCTGTAGTATTAGAGGTGACAAATGCTCTGCTGCTACAAATATTCCCTACTGTTCTTCAATCTATCCTCTTAACATTAATGTCCAGTTTATAAATTGCATGACATCCAGGAAGTGGGGATGGCAAGGCATAATCTCTGTTGTGTGCAGAGCTGACAAATGCATCTTGTATCCAGAAGAATGTTGCTGATACAGAAACTAGAAATGTATAGAAAGGCAGGATCTTGCCATCCTGGATGTACTGTGGTTTCAAACCTTTAGACACATCATTTCAATGGGACTTGTTAGCATGACTTTGGTAGATGAATATTACTCAGAATGATTTCAGCAATTCGGATAAAGTCAGATTTTCTTGCCTCTTCATAGGAGTCTCAGACCTTTCTGAGAAGTAAATAGGGCTTAGGGAATTAAATTTTATTATTTGTTCATCAATCCAAAGAACGAATTACAGCATGAGAAAGAGCTATATCCCAGAACTGCTAGACAGTTTGAGGGAGTCTTGCTTCAGAAAAGTAGGGAATAAAGCAAGCATATGAAGACAAAGTATATTGATTAGATTTTGGGATTTTTGATTGCACAGCTCACAGGCCAGATTTGGAAATCTCCCAGGAATGTTGCTGACTAGCTTAAGTAACATTAAGAAAAATATATCCCTGGGTTCAGGAAATATATCTGTGTATCTGTATCTGTGCTGATATAAATTTGCATACTGAGGAAGGATCCGTGCCTCTGTTGTGATATTTTAGATTCTGGAGTTTGTGACAGCTGTTTGTGTTTGCCTGTGTGCTCTGGGGTTATCTGATCATCACTGTGGTCATTTGGCGGCAATAATTATGTGCTTATTCACTCACATCTCTCCATCAGGGCTTCCTCAAGGTATTTCTTTCCCTCCTGATAATCTTCATTGAGGCAATGCTCACACTGACGCCAGAATAACACTATCAGAATTCACCCTCTGTCATTTCTTGCACATTACTGCTCTTATGTAGATTGATCCTGAACAGTGATCAGGATATGATTAATTCAGGGTGCTATTTGTAGCTGAATTAAAAGGATTTATTTATTCCTCATTCTTAATCTGGTAGGCTCTATCAACATAAATGGTGTCCACAAACTTTGCTTTGGAGCGAGAGTAAGTGCTACTGCATTATGGCTCAGAAAAGGAAAGCAAAAAAAAAAGGCTGTTTCAGTAGAAGTTAAAATGAAGTACACACAGTGAGGAGAAGTGTTCATGAACTGATGAAATTCTGATAATTTTCTTGTCTGATTATTTTTTCTACACATTTCAGGAAATGGTTAGTTTGTGTAGCTAGTGCCCATTGAGTGCAGCATATGATATAAGTAAGACTTCTCTTGATTAAACTCAGTATATATACCCAAGTCAACAATAATACAAATCTTCTAAAAATATACATGTTTCTCATATGTCATCATTGCTCAGCATGCCAGGAAAATGCAATTCATATGCAAGTGTAACAAAGTGGAAAAATCATCAGTGCTCTTGTAAGTTTTTTTGGTTTTCCTCACTTTCTAGAGATTCCAGCAATTTTTAAAAATATCCACTGTCTTTGCAATTTTGCTGCCAAGAAAGAAAAGCTAGTTCATTCTGTAATATAACCCTGTAATGTGGTTGCCTTATATTCAGCTTTTATATTATTCAATACTGTTTGAAGTGGTTCCAAGGTGACATCTAGCACACTCTGGCTTAGTAAAGTATTTAATTAGCATAATGGCCAACCAATATGATGAGGGGAAAAAATCCTGTCTGGGTTGAGTCAGGAGGCAAACTTACCCTGAACTATATCTGAACTGTTTTTAAAAAATGGCTCTTTTATTAGAGACATTTTTTTTATCATAAGTAGTTGGCCTTTTTCTGTATATTGATTTTCCCCCTTCCTGATTTTCTAAGGGGGGAAAAAAATTGAAGATGTGTTTGTTATGGGGACACTGCTTCTTAAATTCTCCAAATGTAAATATTTCCCCCCCGTTAAATACATAGCAGTCTTGGGTTCAGTTGGGAAGATGTTCTTTGTCTTTTTGTCACTTATAGATGCACTATAAAAAATGGTACGTAAGATTTTGTTTCCTTGTTAGATGGTGACAAATATTGCCAGGCACTCAATAGGTGGCACTCTTACCCACAAGCTGGACTCATGCAATGTTGTTACGTGGAGAGAGGTAGAAGAAAGCCAAAACAAAAAAGAGCTTGATATTAAAAAGTGAATGGTGCAGAGCAGGGCTAATCCGATCCTGAAATTAGCTGCTGTTTTCTCTTAATTTGTAGCACTCATTTTGCTCTGTGGGAAGGCATTATTTGATGGTCACATTGAGAAACTAGCAAAAAATTAATACATCTATGTACAGCAATATGAACAGTACTCTTCTTTGTATGCAAAGACAATGCTGAAAAAAATATCTCTCATGGCCTGCAGCCTTCCAGATTAAGAACTGCCTACCCACAGTACCTGGGGTGGAGCTAGTCATTCCAGGCACGAGAACATAAATGCTCTCAATAATTCTGCTATTTTGTGTTAAACAGTGCTTTAAAGAAAGTAATTCCAAAATCCTTCAAAAAAGACAATTACTAAATTACTTCCTGACAGTGTGGCAGGAAGTGCCAGAGCCTATTTCTTTTTTATAGCACTAGGCTCAGGAAAATCTTCAGAGTTAAGTGTGTTTATTCTAGTAGAAAAGTTCGCATTCACATTAATACAATTTGAACTGTGCCTTTTCTGGTTGCTATATGATATCCCAGGGACACTTTGCAAAGTCCTGAGGTTAGCAAACTTTGGGTAACCATTGGCAATGGTCTTGGTTAATATTGCAAAGTAGGGGGTTAGGAGATGTGGTTTCTCCTGACTATGAAACACAAGCTTGGCAGGTTGTTCAACTTTCCTCTCGGTATTTCTATTAGCAAAATGAGGATAATAATCTCACTGCCATCTCCTATTCTTGCTTACCTTGTTGTGATAATTCATGTATTTTTGAAATAGTTAGAAACCCTCACAGAATACTGTGTGAGTAGAAAGCCTTGTTTTATTTCATTATTCAGTGTACTCTCTCTAAGGCTCAGGAAATACTTGGTTTCCATTTTGAAACTTGCCATCGGAGGACTTACTAGTGAGAGTTTCAGAGAACTATTAAATCACACAAAGATTTTAGGAAAAAGGAAAAAAGAAGGAAAAAAATTAAAAATGCCACCCCCCAAACCTAATCCTTCTATCTAAACAGAAAAATTTTGCATTCTTTGCTTTTGCTGCAAGAAGCCCACAGACATCTTGACTAAAATTTATACACAAAAACCATCAGAGAGCTCCCTACTTCATATGACAGATCTCTGGGATTCAAGAATTTTACTGCATTTCGGGATTGCTTTTCTACAAGATAGTGGAAGGGTTAGTAGTCCTTTTAGAAGATGTGAGCCGAAGTTTTCACTTGTAACTTGCACATTTTGGCTGAAATGCATCATGATATGTTTGAATAAAGGAACAGTTCAAAACATGTCTGCTGATTTAATGACATTTAACATAGTTTGTATTTGTCTTCAAGCATAGCCTTTCCCCCAAATATTTATTGAATTTCAACTGTAGCACAAATTGTACACACTTTTTTTTCAGCAATAAACACAGAAGCTTGGGAAGAGGGAACGTCATGCAATTCTCTCGAGGTTGTAGTGCACTACACACTTCCTTTGCCAATTTCTTACAGTGGATGTTTTTCTAAAATCTTTGAACAGCAACTTCACTCTAACAAGAGGGAAAATATCCTGTTTAATCAATAAGACATGGTAGGGCGTGAATAAGTGCATATTTACGATCAAAGCTGCTTGTCTTAAATGACCATCCTCTAGTACAATTCAAACAGTGAAATGTCTGAATAAGAAAATGCATTTTTTAAATGAAATGTTACTTTTTGTCAAAGAATTTGCATAATCTTAATTAAATGAACAGACTAATAAACTCTGAGCGGTGAATTCCACTGTTTTACACTCTAGCCAATTAGATCATTCAGTTTTTCAGGCATTCTTTATTGTGCAGACTAAATGGTTGTATAATGTTTGGTTGATTTTTTTTTCTCCATCTTAGCAGAAAACAGAACTAGCAGCGAACAGAAAATTATATAATTGACTAAAAATTAACAGAATAGTTTTCTGGCCACCCTTAATAATTGAAACAACATAAAAAGCCAAAAACAACAACAAAAAAACCCAAACCCTTGGATTGTATGACATAAGAAACTGTGCAAATAATAAATTTTACTGCTGATGTAAAGACCGGGTTTTGCATCTCTGGAAAACATTTAAGTTCCAATAGATATTTTGGATATCCTAAGAAGTGATATCTGCTACTAAATACTGAGGCAGAAACATGCAGAAGTGATACCTATCTTTTCTGCATTAGAACTCTAACGTTCTTTGCTTCTCCAGTGCATGTGTTCCTGTCCTCATCTTCTGTTGCTGTGCAGCAAATCCCTCCTGCTAAACCCAGAACATGATTGAAAATAACTACTACAGCAATCCCCAGCTTTTTGGAAAAATGTAGGAGCAGGAAAGGGGAATTAGATGGAAGCAAAGATAAAACTGGGATCCCGTCAGTTCCTCTCTCTGATAAAGTAATTAAAATTGAAAGCTGAAAGTTCAATATGTGCTTCTCAAGGCACACTGAAAGTATGCTCTGAAATTTTGCTGTTTAGAAATATCTTCTGATCAGAGATAAAAGTAGTTCACCCATATATGAAAAGTTACAGGAAATGCAGGTTATTTTGAATCCAATATAAAGAAGTTAAATAAGTTTTATAAATACCAGTAAGTAACCTACACTCATGAGATTAACACCTTTGTTCTACTACAGGTGTTTAAAGGAGATGCTTTTCTAAGCTGGTAAGGGGTACAACTTTCCTTAGGTAATGCAGAGTACTCTTGTCTAGGCGTATGCTCTGAGGTTGCAGATCTGAGCTTTTTCATCATTCCTGAATGTCAGTATCAAAAACGACATGTCTGGGGCAGGGATGGGTGAGTGAATCAGTGGGACAGGAGTTTAGCAAAACTCTTGAGATCCTCGCTATCTCTTAAGTAAAGTTGTCCCTTCTTGACTCACCTTCAACAGTGTAAGTTTGATCTGGAAAACCACAAGACTTTTCTGACAGTTTCTGTATTTCCTCAGAACTCAAGCATACTTGTGCTTAGTGAGAAATCAGACTTAGCTAGGCAGAAGAATGTTTCTCAATCTCCTTGACTCCCAACACAAAATAAGTAAAAAAGATGGGTAGTGCTCAAAGAACACTTTTATACTACTTATTGTGTGCTTTTTCATATACATTTTAATTTTTTTTTTTAAAAATTACATTCTCATTTGGACCCCAAAGAAGGAAAATACAAATATAAAAAAGAAACCCTTTGTTGTAAGAGTTGTAGGAAGAGCTAGTCCAGCCCTCAAAGGGAAATTTTTACTCTGTTTCTTTGCTGAATTTGCTAGATAAAAGTATTTTGCAAATTAACAATGTTGTCAAGAATATTCCATGGATGTGCACAAGAGCCTCTTTGCTGGAACAGAATAAATACACGATGCTTCAAAGCCTAAGAAACTCTGTGTTCACCAAACAGGACCTGTGGTCCCTGCTCACATTCTACTCCTCTTATCATACATGCTTCTCAAAATATTCACTCTACTATTTTTGTATTTGTTGCAAGCATGTATACCTAGGAAATAGACACACCTTTGAGACCTACTTTAAAGGTAACTTCCAACACTTTTCACAATTGCTTAACTCCCTCCAGTGTTATATAGGAGATAAAAATTACTGGTTTTACTATCTCATCATGATAGTCTTTCAGCAGGAAGTCATCTTTGTTTTTTCAGAATTTAAATATATTCTTGCTCAAAAGACACAAAATCACTCTGTCTTTTGGAATTATTTTTTGCAGACTTTCTTAAGCCTATTGTATTGTAGACCCTACTTCTGTAGCATGAGGCTTTACTTTTTATTATTTGCCCAAAGCACACCTGTTGAGCACTTCATTCCACAGCCCTTTAAAGAAAGATATTTTTTAAAATGCCATTTCAAAATAACATTATTTCCACCATTTTTTTTCCTAGCAGATGTGTTTTATTTCAGTCTATACCTGTCACACATACATGGTATCTCTTTTGGTCTGTGCATGAAGGTGTTTTCATTCAGACAGTTTTGTGCCATTAAAGCTTAAGATCCAGGTGTTTTTGTCTTCCAGATACATGCAACTTTATGGACAAGTTAAAAGAGTAGCAGAATGTTTTTGTCTTTATGACTATATTTTTGTCAGCAGTACAGACAAATAAATTGTTTTAAGGGGTCTGTGGCTTCAACCAATGGTCTTCAATTAGACTCCAGAGTACTGTAATGTTACAGAAAGTATATGGCACACATATTTGGAAAGCAATGTTTAAATAAAAAATTATTTTATTCTATCTACCTTGCTTTGTGTACTGTGGGTTTTTTTTCTTGTTACTTTTTTGTTTTGTTTTGTTTAGTTTTTTTTTTTTTAATGAGCTAATAGTATAGTTTATTGAAAGAAAAACATGCCAGGAAAACTGAAAAATAACAATTGCCGTTAAGTGCAATTGCAGCTGTGTTTGGAAGGGGTTGCATTACTAAAGGGCTAGATCCCAGGCTATGGTTAGGAATGATTAGTAGAAATAAACTAAAATCACTTGAACAGTGATTTATTTTCAAGAATGTTCTGTTCTTGCGTAATGATAATTGTTCACCAGATAAGAAAGTGAAGTCATTGTGATTAACACAAGGAGGAGATGCCGAAAACAGGAAGCAAGGCACTGGCTTTTATTTGGTTCTTAACCTGATGAGTTCCAATTTCTCTGCATATTCCTTTGGGAAACAAAGAGACTGAGAAGCTCCCTTCATAATATCCTCATGATATGAGATAGCAACTATCTTTTCAGCTATATAATTATCTCATTCCTTTCTGTTATTACTAATACACCATCACTGGCATCTTGGGTGGTTTCACTGCTCACAAATGTGTACCTGCATCTTTTGTTTCCATTTTGTTGCACTTCCATTCAAGATTCATTTTTTTGCTTGTTTACCAAATATTTTTGAAAGCATGTGCAATTAAATACATGCTACAGCTAGTATCCTAACTTTTGTCTGCAGTCAGCTCATTTGTCCCATTTAGGAACACTCAGAAATAGAAAAAGCTAAATCCAAAATCCCTTGATAACTGAAACCCAAATGTGAATGAGGGAAGCAAGCTGAACCCTTGAATGCTTTTATTTGTAGATGTCACTGGTATTTTATTCGTCTTTTTAAATCAGGAAAAACTGGAAATATGCTTTAGTGTTTTGTAGTAAAATAGCTTTCAAAATACATAAGTTCATCGTGCTATTGGGAACATGTTATTACAATAAGCAGATTTTCCCCATCTTTCAGCAATGCATCCCAGACGATTCAGAAGAAAAGCATATATGAGAAATTTTAATTTCAGTCCCTGTCCCCGATGATAAAATGGTGGTAGTTGCTTTCTTGTTATTTGTTTATGTTGTTTTATAGTCCAGAAAATATATATGTATATGCTCAGGTATCTTTTACATAAGGTTGAAGAAGATTTCTTTGACATTACTGACTCCCTGCAGTGAAATGCTTTGATATAGAGTTATCACTTATCTTGAAACTATTGCTTATGAAGAAGACCAAACTTAGAAGTAATGACCCAAAGAGAAGTTTTTTCTCCAAGTTTATTAGCCACAATACCTCAGCTTTCTGTAATGGTTGAAATATTTAGTTGTTCTCGATGTTTCCATATTTTAGAGCCCTTTTGATCACTGTTATTTTGAACTTCTATCTTTTCTAAGAAGAGACATACTGGTTATTGTGGATCCTTTCTTACCTCTCTTTTCTGTCTCATTTTCTTTTCTGCATCTTTTTTCTGTAGTTATCTGTTTATGGTTATGTGGAAACTACTTTATATGTAGTTTCCTCTTGGAAATTTTTAGATTTTGAAAAGAACTCCAAAGAGTAGCATAAGTTCAAAGTTATCTCTTCACCTATATCTGACTTCTTACTATGTGCTTTTAACCTTCACTAGCATTGCAAAAATAACAAGGCTATACCAAAGTGTCTTTTAAATCCTGTGATTTTTTTTTCCCTGTCATCCAAGCTGTCACATTAGGGTGATAAGGGTGTTCACAAAACTATAGAGGAGTAATCCCTGGCACTTGTTTGGTGGCAAGTTCCCTGCCTAAATATACCTATGTCAGGGGGTTGGAACTAGATGATCTTTAGGGTCCCTTCAAACTCAGGTTATTCTGTGATCCTATGTAGTGGTAGCACAAGGTGTAATAAATATAAACTGAAAGAATGCATGTTTAGGTTAGATATTAGGAAGAAATTCTTTACTGTGAGGATGGTGAAATACTGGAACAGGTTGCCGGAGAAGTTGTGGGTGCCCTATCCTAGGAAGTGCTCAAGGGCAGGAAGTTGAAAAATCTGGTCTAGTGGAAGGTGTTCCTGGTTTGGAATGAAATTATCTTGATGGCTCCTTCCAACAAAAAATATTACATAATTCTATGACATAAAACAAATGGCTGAACCTTTCCTTTCCAGGATGTTGACATTCTGTATATAGTCCACCAGGACCAAGAGGTTCTCATTCATGCCTTACTGTTTGTTGGAGAGTTTTCTAATTACGCAGCTCCTGGGAAGTGTAGGCTGGTACTTTCTAGGCCCCCTCAGATGCAGATAGAAACACAGCATGTGTAGGGCACAGGGAAAGCAGGTAAGAATGAGCAGGATATAAAGTCCAGTTATGAGAATAAAATCCTTAGAAGACAGAGGTTAGGAAAGAAGATCCTATTTTTCAGGACTGTTCAAGTGGGCTACAACTAAGAGAGCTATTGGGGGAAGACAAAACCATTACTTATTCCAGACTGTGAGTAGAATTTCCTTTTTCCTCAGACATTAGATTATCAGAACTTCACTGCTTCAGAAAAATAATTTAAACCTTTGAAGATCGTGCCCTCCAAAACATCTTTGAGTTTCACTGACTACACAGGAATTCTCAGCTAGTGGAAGACACCTCAGAATATGCCCCAAATGAGCAGTCTCTATTGCATTTATAGGTCATTAATCAAACACAATTTATTTTGCTGCTATGTTAATGTTCTCTAGCTTCTTTGCACACTCGATTTTCTCCTCTGAAAAGGAGGGAGAGTAGTTTGGAAAACTGTGCTCAAGATTCAGTTTTCTGTCAGTCCCAAGAAGCATATCTCAGCACAGGGGAAGTTTACAAACTGGTTCTTAAGAGCTCCAAGTGCAATTGTATAAAGTCAAATAACAACTCTCACAGCTACTGTACCACTGGTAATAATTGCTGTACTTGCAATGGCCTGGAAAATGCCTGAGGCTTCTTGGTCCCAGTTTTCAAGCTCCTTGCTTATCTTATAGGTAACATGGATACGTCTTTGCTAAAATACAGTTGAACACCAGAAAACCCCAATTTCCTAGGACCACTGGGACACTAAGGAAGGACTTGGGAAAAGAGCTGAAGAGAAGGGCAGAGGAATCTGAAGTACAAGGAAAAAGGTTATAACTTCACAGCTTTTTAAAGTCCTCCTTCTCAGAAAATATTGACTGAAGTGACATGGAAGATTTCCTCTTAACCACAATTTTAAAAACTTTCATAAATATCGCAATAAAGTTAAATTCATTGCTAGTTAAACCCTAAGACTGGCATAAGCTTATTTCTTATTCTGATGACTGAGCTGCAGCAGAGAAGCAGCATTAGAAATGCAGAGGATTTACACTGCAAAATTTGGAATATCTTTCTTCATGGAATAATAAAAGACACTCTCCATATTCTATTCTAATAGCCAATAAAGTATAAGACCAGCTAGAAAAATAAGGTTGGCAGAAATATGGAATAAATTAGGAAATTATATTTACACTATCATCAATTACCACAGCAACATTTTACTGTATAATACAAACTTTTCTTGTAAACTACAGCATGCCAAAAATATTCCAATGAGGGAATAAGTTGTCAGATCTCATTCCAAACTACCAAAAAATATTTCCATTACCCACTACCATTTTCCCGTTTAATAGGTTACCTGGGAGATCTTGGCTGGAAAGCACAACTGAATGCTGGGAAAGGGAGCATAAAAGGGCCCTAAAGGCTTTTGTGTCCATAGCTTGTCTGCCAGCAGAATTCAAGACAACTTTTAGGCCTTGAATTTGTGCTCTTTGACAGAATACAGATAAGTTTTCATGCTGAATTGGCATATCTGCTACCCTCACAAACACTTCTGGTGGTGGCATACATGAGCCTGTAGCCATGGCTGGACATCAGAAAAGCTCCAATAGCATGCTTGGTTTTTTCCTTTCTTTCATGCATGAGGGAATGCCATTTGTCACGGTGTCTGGCTGTCTACTGGTTGGCATAGCTACAATTCAACTGCTTCCATGCTTTTTGGCAGCAGCAACATCTGAGTCCCATAGGGAGAGGATTTTAATACAAGGATAAACATATTTTGCAATGTATCGATGGTATGATCTGTTGGTTTCCATCCAGTTGTTGAAATTAATTTCCAACTGATTTTTGGAAAACAATTAAGGTAGTTATTTTTACCATGGAAACTCTGAAGTAGTTAGGTTTTAATAGTAGCAGATTGGTCTGAGAGTTGCCATAAAAACTGAGGTTAATTGAGGTACTTGGGCTGTCATTCTTTATACTGAAACAGAAAATGATGGTAGAGTCAAGGGCCCTTGATTTCATATTTCAGTACTGCCCCAAGTACTTGCTTTCATGCTCTGCCATTGATTGGGTTGACTCACCCATGGAATACTTTTTCTTTTGACTTTTTCATGGCTCTCCAAGCAATTTTTAAAAATAATGTAAGTTTAATCCTAAATTTCCTAGTATTTTCAGTCTAACAGACATTGAGGATATTATTCACAGCACTATAATTGTCTTTAAAAAATACAGTTATGAAAATATACGTTTCAAAATCACATGAGAGTGTGAACATGCTATGTCCATGGGATGCTACCATTTTTGTCTTCTATGGAAAAATATGAAAGGAAAGAAATCCCCAAACAGGAAGCAGTTAAAGTTTGTTGTACTTAAAATTTCAAAATGCACACTGCATTGTTGCCTTGGTCATTTTTTAGTATTATGGTATACTTAATATCTTAATAAATATATTCAAAAAAGAGACATGTGTTGGATATTACAATTTAGCAGATAAGTCATGAGCTCCCAAAAAATGCAGCTGTGCAAACTTTCAGTTATGCAGGTCTTCATTCCTGCATGGACATCAGAGATTGATAATTGATCACTCCAGCTGGACCAGACATGTTCAATAAAATATCCTACAGTAGCTTTCCTGGATAGTATGATACCATATTTGTTTTAATCATTTTTAAGTTATGAAGCAATTTCCAAAGTCTTTGCCAAAACCTCCAGAAGTTAGACTGAAAACATTAGAACTTTTTCTTTCTCCTCAATAAAATATGAGGCTGCTCAGATGAGGCATCTTTTCTTAACCCAGATTGCTTTTCCTTCCAGTCTTGAATCTAAGTGAGTTATTTTCAGTAGAGTTTCTATTAAGACTCAGTACTGATTTGTGCTGAAGCGTATGCTGTGTTTGCTGATGTTTACAGTTAAAGCAGTTGTTTAGCACAATCTAAATATACCTTATATATGATAGACTGCAATTGGGTTTTGTTTTCCTTTGTCCTCTGTCAGAGCTGGTACTTGTCATATCATCTCATTGTACATCACATTTTTAAGAGTGGGCAGTTACGGTGCCAGCTATTGCCCCTTGAAACAAATGGACTGGTGTCCTGGTAACCATTTCTAGCTTCATTCCTTCCTCAGCTGTTACACCCTCTACTGTCAATGACTTACCCAAGAAATAGATGGGAAGATAAGAGATAGGAAAGCAATGTCACTTTCCAAAGTGAATACCAAGAAAAACATGTCTTACACTCAAGTTTTAAAAATTAATCAAAAAATAGGTGTGTGAAATTATATTTGTGCTAATTAAATACTATGTTAGGTAGGTCTCACTCTGCAAAATGTCAGCAGTGTAATTTCCAGTGAGGCTGCTTTTTCTACCTTCTCATCTTTCACCAGTCAAGGTTTTCAAGCAGAGGGAGATTGGCTAAATGTCCCTTGTTGCATCCCCTAAGAGAGTTTGTTCAGGGTTAATTTAATAATCTAACAAAGCAATTAGTGGCTGGTTCAGCAGTGTGCTAAGCCCTGAGGGTGAAGGACATTGAGTAACCTTTTGAGGTTAGGCCTTTTGATCAAAAAACAAACTAATTTTCTGTTCCCTTCTTTTCAGTTGCGAATATAGACATCTTGCTATACTTGATCAGACTGAACTAGTGTGAGTATACAGAGCATATCTTACCCATCATCCAAACAAAATCTCCTTCCACAGGGCTAAGAAGGAAGGTGAACAGTCCAGCTTTTATAAATATTTACCATTTTACCACTCTGTGTAAAAATATCTGGAACCTCAGCCTCCTATGTTCACCATTTCACAAACCTTAAGGAAGAGAGATTTATTAACTTAACAAAATATTTTAAGTCTGAACTTTGCATTCGCAGCTTTAAATGGAGCTGAGAAATATCTAGGACTCCAAAAGTCAGGGCTATACATTTTCCTTCACTGTATTTTATTCAAAGGAAGCTGTGCAATATCCCCTGAAGTAAGGATTGATAGATAGCTGAACACACAGAGGTCATTTAAGCAGGGAGCTGCCACTGACTTGTTCATACTTCTTACTCCCTTGTTCCTGTTTTCACTGACTTTCTTCCATACCATTTCAAGAAAATAAAGTCCACAGTTTCATTTGCACAGTCCAGCCTACAAATAGGAGTTCCTTAACATACTGTGTGTTCAGAATAAAACAATTAACTTCTGACAAACATTTTACACCAGTTGGGTTTTTTTTTAAGGAATAATTCCTCAACATGCAGCATAAACATGATCAAATAACTTACTCTGAAGTACTAAATTTATGGTCTTCCACGTCTGGCAGAAGCTTAAAACACCTTCTTGTAGTAGCATAACTAAACACCTTTGTGTTCTTCAGATACCATTTTTATGGAGACCTTCCAATAATGATGAAAGCAGGTCTTTCCTTTAATGCAATGATTCCTACTTAATTGAGATAGCTTCTGTTAGGGGTTGAATAATTTCTTTTCTTTTCTGTGGAATTTTTCCACATTGTTATGCTAAGTACTTGTGGCTACAAGTTAGTTGCCTCTCACCGGAAGGTGAGGGGATNGTACTGTTCTGTTTTGTTGTCAATTTCTAAAGTTGTTGTTGTTTTTATGCTGTTAGCCTGGTTAGATATATTAGTAAAGAACTGTTATTCCTATCCCCATATCTTCTGCCTGAAAGCGTCTGATTTCAAATTATAGGGGTTGAAAAGGAGCGGGTTACGGGAAAAGGGGATCTTCCCTCTCCTTGGCAACCTGTCTCTTAAACCAAGACAGCTTCTTACTGACTACATCAGAACTCCAAAAGAAGCATGTGTGCTCCATTATAAACCTTCAGTGGAGAACCACACTAAGTACCATTTTTGATTCTTTTACCTGTGTATAAAATTATACAAATGAAGAATACCATAGATTCAACTGGAAAAATATGTTTTCAAATGACTGGCTGTTTTCTATCCTTTCAAGAGATTTTAATACTCTCAAGATCAAAACAGATATTTATGGTTTTCCCTTCTCTCCTTGTCTCTTACTCTTTTTTATTTTTTGATGGAGCCATAGATGAAAAAATTTTTTAACCCATATTTGGCATTTCTCACTTTCAGCTCAGGGAAAGTGATCACTGGGATATGACAGAGAGGTTTTGTTTTTTTCTGTCAGTTTTCTAGCTGAAAAATATATTTGTCTTTCTACTGGGACAGGTACACTAAAAGGGATAGTGAAAACAAAATCTGCCATGAACCTGCAGAAAATTGCTCTCTGAGTTTCATTAAGCCATTTAAAAGCAGCAAATAATATTTATAATATGGAGACTAAATACATAAAGGCATTGTCTTTTTGCCCTTATAAATTATTCCACTTTTGGAATAGTCAAACTGATCTTAAAGTTGATAGTGTTGAAAACACATTATCAAAGTCACCACCTTTTCTGAAGAAAATACAAAACCAAACCACACAGATTTGGAAAATCACTATTTCCTGTCTTGTGAAAATAATTATGAGAGGATATTTCCATCAGCAAAAATAACTCAGATTAACCTTGGAGATTCTTTGCCCTCAACACTACAATGTTTTTTCATGTTAACATGGCAAACATGGTATTTCATGATGGCCTTAGCAAAGCAGTAGGAATAGGGGGAAGGTTTTCAAATCCTCTCCAAACTTCTGTTTAATTAGTAAAAATTTACTCAGCACTCTGCTTCTGTTGTATTTGTGACTGCCCAATAAGCAAAATTTTCTTTCAAACATTTTTTTCAATAAGGAATATAGGTCAGTAGTAAGTTGCCTTGAAGTTGAGGCAATTCTAAACTCTCTGGAGCCCATGAAACTTGCAGCCATCAAAATGAAGGACAATCCTCTATCAAATTAAAGATTTTATCAAAAACTACCACATATCTTGCCTATTTGTCTAGAGAATATCACTATCTTTTGAAACTATTCTTCCTGTCAGTAAAGTCTATACAATTTTTAACAATATCACTTATGATCCCTTTTTTATTTAATGTTGCCTTTCCAGCTTGGAGTTTTTAAGCTTTGGGCTAAGAGCAAATAAAAAGTGTAATAAAGAAGAAGTTCTCTAGTTGTGACAGGATGCTTAGAGAGGAAGTATCCGGAACTGTCATTTTTTGCAATTTGGAACAAGACAATTTGCAAATGGGTTAATGTAAATACTCAAGACTGCTTCCTTCTAAATAAACTCAGGCATATTATAAGATTTCCATTAATAATTTTTGATTTAATTTTCAATCATAAAAACTCTCTGCTTTCTAATTTTTTTTTACAAAGCGGTAAGATTGTTTTTTCAGGATTCTGTTTTTCACTGTGGAGTTGTTTTCATTGTTGAGTAGATGCTAAATGCAACCCTTAATAGTAAGAAGAACTAGATCTAGTGCTTACCTTCTGCCAGAGCCACTCACTGCTAGTAACATGGCTTGTTTCAAATTTAACTCTTTAGTTTAAATATGGTTGAGTCTTTAGAGATATTGGTTGTCACCAATTAGTCTTCAAGATGAATCTGAGATTACAAAAAAAATCCCAAAACCACAAAACAAAATAACTCAACAAGAATATGGAAAGCAGTACATGGCGTCTTCCAGATTTTGTTCTGATTTTTGGGGAGTACCTCTCATATACTTGAACCTGAAAACTACTGGATAGCTCTCTTGTGCTGTTTCCCTTTGGTGGCATGCCAAGAGCAGAGTGGTTTGTTTAAATTCCTATTATCCAGTTTTGATCTTTTCTGTGAGATTTTTGAATTTTATTGCAGTCTGAAATGATCCAACTGCAAGCTTTAGAACTGAAGTAAAAGGAAACATGAAAGCCCTCTATTAAGATGACTAATATTCCAGATGAAGCTAATTAGTATGATAACCTATGCACGTAACAAAATTGTAAAATTAGTGAGATCAACCCTGCAATACCATTAACTATATTATAACTCTTCACATTATTTTCTCCCCCACTAATGAAAGGTCTTAGAAATGTGAGATTTCAATTTGCGTTATCATCTGGTGGAGCTCATCAACACCACACGCTGCAGTGAATATTGTGGTTTTCACAGCAGGGCCTTTTTTATCTTTGCAAATTTGTAAATTAAAATAATTTCACCTGGGGAAATCCCACACCAGAAAAATGTTGGTGACCTTGACAACACTTTTCCATTTCTTCTTTTTATTCTTCTGTTTTTCCCCAATGAATCATGATGGCAAATAAATGATAGAAGTCTCCTTGTACTATGCATTACATTTATTGCATTCATTTCTGTGCTCTGTGTTCCTATAAGGTTGCATAGTCAGATTTAAATGCTATCCTTATGTGGAAACCTGCTTTCAGAAATGCAGAAAACAAAGAAAACAGAGAATAATAGAAGAATTGTATGTGATGTGTTCCACTGAGGCAGGGAGAAAATGGGGGAAAATGGTGGGGAGATGCAGTACAATTAACAGTTAGTGTTGAAGTGTCTATGCTTAGTAATGAGCAAATATGCCAGCATGGTATCTGTTTATCCTCTTATGTTCTCAGGTATCTTGATTTATCAGAACTTAAGCAGCTTCTATGTTCTTCATCTTCCTTCTTCCTCATGCTGTCTAAGCTAAGATCTTCATATTTTCAGTGAGAACTGTTTCAAACAATGAAAAGTTATATTGGAAAATTTTAATGTTAACAAAACACCCTGGTTTTCCATTTAACTTCTAATAGCAACTAAATAGTGTCTAATGGACAGAAGAACATCTTCTACAAAAGAATCATAGAATGGTTTGGTTTGGAAGGGAACTTAAAAATCTAATTCCAACCCACTGCCTTGAGCAGGGAAACTTTGCACTGACAGTTAAAAAAATTATTTCCTTCAGGAAATATGGACATTTATGTTATAAAGTTTTCCAGCTGTGTAACAGCTGTTCCAGCTGTTGAACAATTTCTTCTGTTGTAATTTCTTGGCTTGTTCAAATTCTGTACCCCAAAAAGATGTAAATCAGCAATAGGAATAGTTGCCACAATATCTCATCTTGGTTTTAGAGCGAAGGCTGTTAAGAATAATGCCTTTGCCTCTTTGTAAATTGTTTGTACTCACAGGATGATCAGTGTGAGTGTGCTACTTGCCACTGTGCACCAGAGGCTTGAATTCATGAGTTAATTCGCTCCTTCATCCTCACTAACAGAAATGACAAAACTCAAGAAGACTGGAGCAAGATTCAATCAACTGAGGAATGCAGAAGGCAAGTAATATCTATGATAATCAAAACTACAATGGCTTATGAAAAAATTGGTCCTGGTACAGTTCTCTATGGCAAAAAGTCAGGTCTTTATAAAATGCATTTCTTTATTTCAGGGAGAAAAATTATTGTCTAATATGGATCTTCATGTGCAGTACTCTAAAACTGATAGGGAAAATTATTATAATCACAATATTTAAGGTGCATTTAATTTAATATAACTTAACAAAACACTCAGTATATAGCTTGGGGACAGAGGGGAATATTAGTGCTTTCTGATAAGAAAACAAGATTAGCTTTGATGGCAGCAGAAGCTGACACAGCAACTAGAAGCATCTGTGCATATGGTGAGAGGCCAGGAACCCACAGTGCTCCTTACCCTGATGGCACTGCGGAAAAGGCTGGTTACAGCCAGCATGGACAGTGTATACTCCAAAAGACCTGGGTGGCACAAGGCCCAGTAAAAGTCATGAGCAACCAAAATCCAGAAATTGGAAGCAAATCTGAGGGATACTTCGTCCCTTTTTCCTCACACCTTTGTGCTTTTCCTTTGTTTTCTTGCAACTATCAGAGTCAAAGACAAAATGTCAGCCTCAGCTTTTGACTACAATCTGAAAATTGAAAATAAGAAGAAATGTGACATTTTAGATCTGAGACCTTTGTTTTCTGGCTAGGGGAAAAATAGACCTGGCTGCATTTAAGCTTGTTCTCATCATTTCAAAACCAGGGGAAAGTCACACTGCCAAAATATCATCTGAGAACTTTTTTTCTGGTGCCCCATTATATTTCTAGAGATTATGATATTGCTTAAAAGGGGACGAAGTCAGGTTACCCTTGATTAGTTTTCCCCTCAGGAAAATGCTGTGCCTGCAGTTTGTCCTGGCTTATGGGAATACTACACAGCACTACTTTCAGTGAATGTGAGAGTGATTTTGTTCACAAACTTCAGATGCAGATTTGTAAAGAGATACCTAACAAGCAAAGAAACCATACAACTTCCTCATTACACTCCCCTAGAACCTTTAATCTACCTCTGTGATTGTCTGCAATACTGGGTCTCACCAGCCTGGGCTGCTAGGACAGACTTACTGATAGTATATGATCAGGGTGGTCTGTTGCCAGTGCTTGCACTATGGCCTCAAGCAACAACAGGCTTGCTTTGGCTTGCAACCAAACCCAGTAAGAGCACTGACTTCTTATTGATTAAATGTGTTCACAATATTGGGTAACTTTCTTCATAGAGATACTTTACTTATCCATGTATCTAGATGTTCATCCAACCTTAAGTCTTTTTCTAAGACTGTGCTGTTTCCACCTCTTTCTCTTTTATTTTAATTTTTTTTAAATTTTATTTTAGGTCAATAATAAAATGATACTCCAGCATTTCATCCTTGATAAGACTTCTTCCTTTTGTGCTGGAAAAGTTTGGTCTCATAATTCCAAAGAATGTGGAATTTCCAGGTACATTAGATACATGTAATGTAAATGAAATTTACAATGAAAGCCATGGATTTGGCTTTCTACAGGTCTTTTATTCACTGTTCATCCTGCAGCCAGTGAAGCCAGGACAAGCCATGACATATCAGGAAAATATTTTCTAATAAATTTCTCCTCTGCTTTAGATTCACCTCCCATTTTAAATAATGCTTGGCAGATGCACAAATAGACAACACTGCTTACAAACCTGCTGTTATATTTCTGTGCATCTTGAATTCTCTAGACATTTCAAGTCATATTCCTGGACAAGAAGGTCCTTGGGATGCTTTGTTCTTTTGTAGTTCCTGGTTATATATTGACATCAATGAGTAAATAGAAGAAAATATAGCTGGTGAATTTTTGCACTGATTTTAATGGTACTTTAGCAATCATTTCCTAAAGCACTACAGCTGATTCCTGAGGACTGCTGAGTACTCTTAAGGCTGACCAAAGATTTAAACAGCAGGAAGGATATTTCAAATTAGAAAAGAGAAACACTGGCAGAGATCCATGTACCATATGTTAGGTTCTGACCATGGTTCCTCATTTTTTTTTGAGTACAAAAAGGTAAAAAAATATAAATAAAGGACAGAATGATAATTCAGGAAGTAGTTTGTTAGTAAGGAGAGTGGGTCCAAATTTTAGGATTCACTGTGTTGCATGGAGAACTAATAATCCTAGTAAAACCTTTTATTTACATGAATTCCTAATTGAACTACTTTTCTTTGGATATATTTTTATTCAAAAGTGTTTGATGAAGCTTCTAGGCAAATTTTAAAAGCAGCAGATGAGTATGAAGAGCTCTCTGTGAAACTGATCCTTCAAAATGCAAAGAAATTTTGAACATATAAGTCACAAAATACCCACTTTTTCCCATCAAAGAGGGTAATAGCAGTTCTAATGGGATGGTACTTTGCATTTAATGCTCTCAATACTTGTACTTATAACTGGATGACTTTTTACAAACAGTGACAAGAGTGCAGAGCATTGAACAGTGGAGGTAAATGTGGCAGAATGTGATTCATCCAACAAAGAAGAACACTGACATTTTTAGGTGATTATTTTTAGATTATAATTTTTTAGTATTCGTACAGATATATTTCATAAAAATAAATAATTTTTTAATAAAACCTGACCCGCCAAAATATTTCCCCCTGTATCTGTATAGAAGACCCTTAGGTTTCCAAACGTACTGGTAGGTATTTTCCCTGGGTATCTAGCAATATTGTTACTGCATCACTTTCTGAAATTATGATCACCCCCACAGGGAAAAGAGGTCTGCACCTGGCAGGCAGGCTTACAGAGTCTGCTTACTTTGTAACAGCTGGATATAGTGATTGTTCTAAACCCATCATTTATTTTGCATAATTGTTGACCTTTCTGCCTGTAATCTCTGGTGAAGAATTCAGACCATTTACAGTACTGCAGAAGAATAGGTGTTTCTGTCTATTAGAAATCAGGAAGTCAGGTTGTTTCCTTTTAAATCAATGTATTTGGATGCTTGAATACCCTATATACTATATTTTCCCAGCTTCAATCAAACTGTTTAAATGTGTGATTTTAAAGATTGGCTAATCAAATAAATGTTCACACACCTTTGTGATACTGCAGTTCTTTAATACTAAGCAAATTAGGACATATATAAAAAAAATTCAGTATAATATTAGTATTTGCTAAGATCTGAAAGAAGCAGCAGTTGCTTTATCTTGTCGAGAGGGTTGTGGCTTATTAATATAAAATTATTTTAATTGTTCGTTGCTTGAGTAATAAAGGAACTTACTTGATTATAATTTTTGTAGTAAATGATGTTAAACAATAGCCAAATTCTTTACTGAAATTTGTACTCTTATTGATGGATCTAGTAGTTTGAAGAAAAAATATCCAAATTAACAAAGCAAACTGTATCATGAAAATAAATTTCCAATGTTAGTTTTCTCAGTTTACAACAGGAAAAACAGTTTTCTGACTAAATATTGTACCTAATATAAGAACTATTGTAATACATAGAGTAACTGTTACTATTAATGAGAAGAAAATAACTTACTCCATCCTTTGACCTTCTTTTGAGTGAAAAATAACTTTAATCTGTTTCCCTGCTATGGTCAGGAAATTTCTGGGTAGGCTAATACTTTTTGATATGAAAGTTATAGTGATCTTGGGCTCTTATTAATTTGTTTATATCTTTTCTGTACCTAAACCATTTTAACTTCAAGCAATTTCAGAGGCAGCTCCTGGCTTTAGGATAAGAAGTGATAAGGAGGTCTCCAGGTAGTGAATGCAGCCTGCCTTAACTTCTGACACTGAAGACCTAGGTGTAAATCTCAGAGGCCAGCTGAAATAATTTCCCCAGAACAGTGCTGCAGAGGCAGCCTCATTTGGATTCCCTTGAAGGAGATTTCATTTCATTAAACTCTAGACTTGACACTTTTGCAAAGAGGTCAGGAAAAACACTACATGCAGCTCTCTCTCCCTTCAGTAATGTCACAATTTCTGTGATTTATAGCAGCTGCATCTTTATGTCCCACAGAAGGGCCATACAGATAGAGTCCTGCTTCCTACAAAATTAAGGCAATCAGATTAGTGCATAATACATATTCCTGAGTAAAATACTGGAAAGCTGCACTCCATTACAATATATCATTACAACAGCATATATTTGTCCAAGAAACATTTCAATTAAAAATGAAATTAAAAAAAAAAAAGAAAGGGGAAAAAAGAGTCTCTCTTTTTAGATTTTCAGCACAGGAACATGATTATGATGTTTTTCTGAAGTTAGCCATGAGACACTAGCCAAGTCAGATTTGTCAGTAAGATCCTCCAGATAAGATAATAAAGAAATAAGTAAAATTGTAAATTATTGTTAGTGTGCTATCAATACTGTTAACATTATCCTTGAAGCTGAAGCTATTAGTGTGTTCTCTAGTTTTTAAATAGTGACTTATTTGCATTAAGCAAATTGTTTCTCAATCATAATCATGTATCATTAAGTCTTGATCTCACATCCATTGTCTGCCATTTAGCTTTGGTTTTCCTGGATGTCAAAGGGCTTTTTTTTTCCTATAGACAGCTTGGTGTAGGGTCACACATTCGGCTTGTGTTAATGGACTGTTGTCTTTGCTGAGACAGATGATTAATTTATCTTGTTTCTCACACAGCCAACTGACAGTCAGACTCCTTGGCTAAAATGGAATTTATATTTAGCCTTTAATAAAAGTTATGTTATTAAAAGTGCCAATAGCTATGATATTAAAAATAGCTATGATATAAAATTGCTGTATTTGTTTCCTTTTTCCAAAAGTCTAGCCTATTGAACATGCCTAAGGTGGAAGTAACTTACTGAATCAAGAAAGTGATGTGTGTCCCACCACTTTGGCAATTATATCTTTTATCTTTGACATCTACTTGTGTGACACAGGTATGTTATGTCTACTATGTGTGCTCTTGCAGTTTCCTGCTTTGCCATTTATAGGTCTTGTGGACAGGAGGTGCACAAGTGTCACCATGGGTGCTAGTGGTCTCTGGGCATGAGTTGGTTGTTGAAAATAAAGCACCAAATTTTTTTCTAAGAAAAGGAAGTAGGAATTACCTCCAGAGGGAAGTGAATAAAAGCTTGTGAATAGTGTACCCTGTGCTAAGAATAACAGTATGTTTGTTCAATACATATTTTATTGTGGATTTACTAGAACCTGTGCAATAGAGAGAGTTGTGAACATGTCATAGTTTTGATTTGCCAATTTAAATATACTAATTTTCTGTTGTGAGACAGAACCAGGTGCAAAAGAGCAAGGCAGGCCTAAAACTTAAAGGGTATAAAAAGCTTTATTAACTACACAAAGAAAGAGAAAGAAAAAACAAATTCAGAATAAGATCTTCAGACCACTTTTTTCTCCCCTCTCTTAACCTTCATAACAAGACAAACATGCAAAGACTACTTCAGTCAGTTCCCAAATTAAGCCTTCCTTTTTCATTCACTTAGGAGAGAGAAGTTTCCTCTTGTCAGGCCATAGGGACTTCTCCACAGAGAGGGAAAAAAACAATTATCTTGTGGCTTCACTTCTCATGATTCGCATCAACCCAGGAAAAGAACAAACAAATAATGAGACTTCTCCCATCTTCACAGCTTTCCCAAAGCTGTGCTTATGGGCCATGTTAAACTCATGGGGCATTTACTGCTATGAATGAGTTGGTCCAAGCCAGAAATTATCTTCATCTTTCTTTCTCTCTGTTCATGCTTTATCTCTAAAAAAGAGATCCCCTTTTCTCCTTGGGACAAAGGATTCTCAACACAGATGCTTTTTTTGGATTAACAATCTATCAAATGGAACATCTTCAACTCCCCATACTCTTTCTCCATGGTTTATGGGAATATTCAGTGCAATGTCAGTTCATCCCTACAATCTTACAAAAGGATTTTCAGCCATCTTCACAGCATCTCCTCATTCTCCTTCCATCTAAAGAAACTTAGGTCTTTCATTTTTTCCTTCTCATTCCGGAGAGGATTAAAAAGTCTGCAAGTCTCATCTGAGCATTGAAAGAGTTAACATTTTACATGAGGAAAGCAAGGCCGCAAAGCTGGAGCTGTGCCACGATCTCAGAAACTTGACTGTGCTGGAAAGGGGAAAGAGGGGGAGCAGCTGGGATCTCAATCCGGCTCCCTGGGTCTCCCTGCCCGCTGTGGATGGCCACCTCTCCTCCCTGCTGGGCCATGCCAGCTCCCCACACAGGTCCCTGCCCTGCCCATGGCCACCTCTCCTCCCTCCAGCCATGCCAGCTCCCCACACAGGGGCCCAGCCCTGCCCCTGCCAGGCCCGCAGGCTGCAGTGGAGCCAGGCCTGGGCCCTGTTACCTGCACTGCTGCGGGAAGAGAAAGAGAGCTCTTTTCCGGGTTACCTCCTTCAAAATGTGTGCTCACAGAGTGAGGTAACTTTCTCCAATTGGTTTCTCAGGCTGTCAGTAACCAAACCAGCCTTCAACTGATCCCATCAACTCACAGAGGAAGTTCTCATAGAGAAAAACCTCTGAGTCTGTCCTTCCCCAGGTGAAACCAGCACAGAACACAACAGCTTAGAAGAGCTGCATGTGAAAACTCAAAGATATTGTGAGATTGAAGAGTTATTTCAATTTCTGTTCTGTCTTCATGCCCTTTCTGTTCTCCATCTTGGTTGAGGGCAAACATCAATTGGTAGGGCATTGATTTGTGTCTCTCTTCTTTTTGCTGACCTTTTGTGACAAATATGCTTTAATTCTAAACAATATTAGAAACTGTTGTGCCAATAAAAAAATCTAAACACAACCAAAGCATTGAGTAGCCATGTCTTGCTTTTGTCTACATGCCAGTAAAAAGAAACACAGGAACTCTAGGTAGGAGTTAGCATCATAGAATTATATAATCATTTAAGCTGTAAAAGACGTGTAAGATCATTGAGTCCAATTACATACTGTAACTTGAAAA
This sequence comes from Toxostoma redivivum, assembly GCA_013397375.1. Taxonomy (NCBI): domain Eukaryota; kingdom Metazoa; phylum Chordata; class Aves; order Passeriformes; family Mimidae; genus Toxostoma; species Toxostoma redivivum. The sequence goes on from VXBI01005474.1 coordinate 175,042, forward strand.
GGAACTCCAAAGTCACAAATCTCATTGAATGACCTTCTCACACCACTTTCAGCTGATGTCTTTCTCTTCCAAATTATTATAATTAAGAGCGCACCCATTAAATTTTTTTTTATTTGTTAGATGGATGATGCTATTTTATAATGTGGCCAAATAATATGCCCATTATGAGTTTCAAATCTGGTGCCAACAAAATGTGCAGCTCTTCTTAAACTGCATTTGAAACCTCAGAAGGAGGGTCATTGAAAGACAGTTTGGGAAGGAAGCCAAGTGAGTTTAACAAGTAACTGCCCATGTTTGGATGTTATTGTCTGAAGTTTTCTTAATAATTAAGGTTCATAAACACAGTGGAAGTAAAACAGGGCAAGATTAATGATGAATTTGAGTAAGCCAAGCATGCTGACCCTGTGTGTGTAAACATCACATACAGTCACATCCAAATGAAGTTTGGAATTGTTTGAAAGGCATAAAGAATCAAACCAGATTTGTCTGTACTTGCATTTTCCAAATCAATGCTTCTAAAAAATTATATAAAACGCTGGTGTTCTTGGTAAAGCCAGTGTTTCTCCTTTAGATTTCACCTTATTTTGTAAGCAAAAATAGCCCTACCTTGGTGCCACTTGTTCACTTTTACCTACTTATAGAAATCTCAGGTCATCACACATTCATGTTACTTTTAATCTTTTCTTCTTATTTTCTCTAGATTACTTTCCTTTCTGTATATATCTGAATTTAAATGCAACCACAGTTTTTAAAAATACCTTGTGGAAATTGAGATGTTTAGAGCAACTTATTTGTAACAAAGTTTATATCCAAGTACCACCTCGATACTGCAAGATACTAATCACTATTTAGATGCTGGCCATGGGAGGAAAAGATTAAAGTAGTATGATTTTTTATTCTGCTATTTTATGTTGAGCCAACCATGTCCTCTCTAAGCAGGGACAAAGATTTCATATTATACGAGAGAAAATCTTTAGGAAATCAAAATTTGAATCTAAGAACCATTTAAGCCCAGCAGCAACAGAATTAGAAGCAAAGTAGCAATTAGTGCACTTTCATGATGCATGAGTAGGAAATGAAAGTTGAACGCATTGCAGTATGTAAATCAATATATATTTGATTGAAGGCAAGTGTAAATGATTTTGTCCACTGGTAGTTAAACACAACCTACGAGACTGTAATTTCAATACAAGAGATAATTTCCTTGGTTTATAATGTGGGTTTCTCTGAATATCAGGCAAGTTTCTGTGTTTCCTTCTTAATTCTTACAGATGAAAAATGCCTATTACTTTTTCTCCAATAACACCAACGAGTTTTTTTTTCATTCTAAAATCCCAAATAATACATGTGTAAAACGCAAACCCGTAACTGTGAAGGAAGATGTACCAAATTATAACACAGAATCACAGAATATTCTGTGTTGGAAGGGAAACACAAGGATCATCAAATGCAACTCCTGGCCCTTCACAGGGCACCTCAAGAATCTGTCTAAGAACGTTGTCCAAACACTTAAATTCTCTCACGTTATGGATGTCACCACTTCCCTGGGGAGCCCATTCCAGTGCTCAGCCACCCTCTGGGTAAGAACCTTTTCCTCATATCCAGCCTAAACCTCCCTTGACACAACTTCAGGCCATTCCCTTGCATTCCGTCACTAGTCACCACAGAGAAGAGATTAGAGTCTGCTCCTCCTCTTCTCCTTGTAAGCTTAATTTTTAAAAAAATAAACATAGTGAAAATGGGACACATTTCAACAACATAAGAGATAATCTGTTGCAGAGATATTATTAAAAGAAAATTTGATATTGTGCTATATTTAACTTTCTTTCTTTCTTTCTTTCTTTCTTTCTTTCTTTCTTTCTTTCTTTCTTTCTTTCTTTCTTTCTTAATGTTCACTGTCAATTTTCTTTATCTTATTATAATATGGCATCTGTGATTATGATATGGTGCCTGTGATTACAAATTACAGGAGCTACAAATCTAATGAGTTTGGTGTCAATCTCTAACTAAAGTCAAAAGGAGGGGCATTGGCAAACCAGCTCTTACTTCTGTTGCAATGAGACTGAGGAATTTTTAAGAGTTGACACCAATTTAATTGGTTGTTTAGAAGCAGAAGTTTTGAGATCATGGACTTTAAGCTATTTATATGATGGTTTTGGCATGCCTTTGAGCTATATAAATAAGTGAAGTTTTGGGTCAACTTATATATTTTATTATTTTCAAAAAATTCTGAGGCAAAAAGTCCTGAGTCATGAGTTGGATGGAAGTGAAACTTCTGAAAGATTGACGCATATGTCTTGGGAAAAAATCCCTTGCTCTTTTAGTTTCCAGTTTCAGTATTTTCTGAGATTCCTGTCCACAATTAGCTGTCACTTATGGGCTTTAAGGATATGCCTAAGGAGATGACAGCAAGATATCCCTTATGTGTTCAATTTTGATAAATTTTGGAAACAAAAAAGCTATATTTGAGAGAAGCTGTGGGTTTGATCATTAAACAGAGTTTTTTTCTGATAGTATCCCTTGCCACCTCTGTTGTAGGACTGAATTTCTGTAATGACAGAATTATCTCAATCTTACTGTGTACAGGCATCATGATCCTATATCAGATTGTCCTATGGTTAATTTAGCTGAAATTATTTACTCCTAAAATGAATTTGTAGATCCTATTTTTTAAGTTTTCAAACACCCGTGAAAAATTGTATGTATAGGACATATGTTATCTGTCTTTATAGCATGACTCATGTATTTTCTGTAGTCTTATACAGTTATATTTAACTTTTTTACTGTTATGAGTTTTTCTTGGTATCCTTCAATCAGCAGCTGATAAACAGGAAAATAGATTATTTAGCGTTGGGGACATTTTTGAAGAATGAATTATGTTTTTCTTATTGCAAAACTGACTGTCTAAGCTATAAAAAAAATCTCCTTAATTATTTTTTTTTCAGAAAACAAGCACTTATTTCCCCATCCCCCCAAAAAATTAACCATTTTCCTTTTAACTGGGAAATATATCTGTTCCATTCCTGATTCAAACAAAAAAAACCTCAGATGATCAATAAGGAAGTATTTTCAAAAAAGTTTTGCTGAAACAAATGTGGCACAAATATGCACATGGTTTCAATTTCCTGAGAAGCACTGACATTTTTACTCAATTTCCTCTTAATCCTGCATCACTCACAACACCCTTGCTTCTGGATTCCTTTCTCAGCAATCAGGGGTGGGGTTAAAAAAACATTGAAATGGAAGACAGCTCAACCAGCTCATTCTGTGTAATAAAATCCATTCCACTGTGGTTCTAATTTCATCAACTAATACAAGTCAACATCAAGCGTTAATGAGAAAAGGTTTCCAATTAGATACAGTCTGACACTGACCCAGCTTTTCAGTCACCTTCAATTGTCAGCGATAAAAAGGACGGTTCAATATGATATGGATCATTCACTCCAAATCTCCACAACTCATTTATGACAAACACAACTAACAGAGCATAGGGAACTGCTGAATTGTTTTTCATTATGTTGGCACATTGGCTTTAGACTACAGTGGTAATGATCTTTAGAGGTTTTCCATACAGAGTGTCACTAATGAGCAGATGAGGATGGGGTGATGAGGTGATGACAACCCACATTTTCAAGGGACAATACCAGCAACATGATGATGCTTAAAATTCCTTATTATTTCTGGAAAGTAATTCACTACCATAGAGAAGAGAGAGTTAGGAGGTTAAGCTATTAAATAAAATGAGTACAGAAAGTGAATAGCTCATTAAAAATGAAACACTTTTACAGAATACACAAGCCTTGTCTTTACCAGTCACTGTAAAATGTGCTTCAGTCCGTCTTTCCAAACACAAGTTACTTAGACTGATATTTTGTAAGCTAGGAGATCTAGGAATATGTTAAAATCCTTCAGAAGGACATTTCCCAATGCAGTATTCATCTACCTTCAAATCTAGAGTACATATGAGGAATAAAGTTAGGTAGCTATTAAATTCATTCCTAGTTCAAGGGCTTCCCACTGACTAGGACATAAAAGGGCAACTTCAAGATGTTGACCTTTATTCCAAAAAACTATTCCAAAACTGGGTTGTAATGAGCACCTGCAATTTATGAACATGTTAAGTATGGAAAATCAGTAAATTACAGCACTGATACAATCACTAAAAAATTAATTTAAGGTAACTTAATGCATAAAAGCTATCTGAAGACTATAAAATACAAGAGCCATAGGTGATATTCTATTCTTTGAAACTGTGTAGCTCTTTTACATCAGTTATTGTGGTTTTTCCTTTCTAATATTCCTTGAAATCCTTGTATTTCAGAATGGAATTAATTCCTTTATACTGTTGTGGAACATGGGTTTTGAAAATTCGAATTAATTTCTGTCCATATAAACTATTTCCTGGAAAATGCATTCCAGGGATCAGAGTACTTGGGGAAGAAAGGAAGGCTAGGAGAGTAAAAGAAAATGTGTTGAGATTTGTTTTTTACAGATACCAAAACTTGAAGGTTTCCATCAGAGACTATGTTGCAAGATGAAATGAGTTCATATCAAACATGCTCATCAGAAATGAGCTCAGTAAATATCATCTTTGCAAAATATGCAAATTATTACTTTTTCCAGTTAATATTTGTCTGTAGGTCAAAACAAATAGAATGGTCAAATGAAAATCTTGTGTTGCTATTGCCTAGATAATTTGTCTGTTTTAATTTTATGTCAACTAGACTGGAAAAAGCCCATACATATTTGCTTGATAATATACCCATAAGTACGTCAAGCTACTTTTTAAAATCGTATGAAAATTCTTGAGTCTGAATGATTAAAATCTATTTTGCACATAATTTTCCATTTTTCTCCTTTGCAGGATAATTTTGAAGCTCTTTTTGATACTTAAGAGAATCATTAACTCTGTGGAAACACATTAAGATTCATGGATTTTGTGTTTCTTCTTTGTCCATGGACAAATGAAGTAGAAAGAAACTTGCTACTGTAATTTTAAAAAGTGCCACAAAGTCATTCCAGCATTCTGAAACATGGATTTCATGTGTTCTAAGTTCTATTTGACATTGCAATCTTGCCTGGTATATATCTGAAAGTGTAAACCAGTGATTTTCCAGCTTGATTAATCATTCCTTTTTTACCCATTAATTTCAAGATCACATCATATAATAAATAATTCAACTACATTCTTCCTAGGAAGTTCTGCACCATCCACGTCTGCCTATGGGTCAACTTTGTCTTCCTTGCATGATGGAAACAAAAATTTTCACTGAGTGTCATTTTCACAGTCAGTTTATAAGGAAGATGCACCCTGTTGTAAATAAATCTGGACACTTCAACAGGTTTCAATGTGAATTGTTTCAATGGGTCAAAACCCAGTTATTTTCAGTATATAAAATGGAAATCTGACAAGCTTGTGTGCATGTGTGTGTGTGTGTGTATATATACACAGTCTCGTTTTGGACACAGAGGGTAGTGCATGATTTACAACTCAGAACTGATAAACTTGTCTATTCTAAACTTGGGCCTTTTTATATGTGTAATTTTTGTATACGTCTGTGTAGCTGTGTAAACTTCAGACACAGTGTCAGCATAGAATATTATTTGCAAACATCAGGAAACAGAGACAAAACAAAAAATAGCAAATGTCTCCAGAAACTAGAGTACTTATATCCTGCTTGTATGAATTCTGAGTATCATAATAGGCACTATCTTAGTGAAAAGGATGTAATCCACAAATCTGATGATTTTTCTGTAACATAAGGCTCCAAACTCAGAAGATTAATTTATTTTTATTTATTGGGTATGTAAGTAGATAGGCCTCTGAAGAATCTGGTTCAGAACAGGATGATATATATATATATGTATTACACTCATGATTCTAGTTACTACACAGACAGCTGTTTGACCTCAACTGTTCCTCACCATAATGTGCTAGTCTGGCTATTCTTTGGATGTGCCAGATGTTCAATTTGATTTTGCCCTGGACAAAAAAATGACCATGTTTGTGCTGGAGCCTATATGCCTTCTTTGCCTGGTCTGGCCCCACTGCTCCTCTGGGGATTATATAACAGGAGCCACCATGCAGAGGGCCTTTGTTGCAGTCCAGAGCAGTCTAAGGCACATCTACCTCATATCACTTAAGTTGTATTACATATGTGGGTCAAATCATAGGTCAAACAAAGATCTCACCTTTATTCATTATGCTATATAGATACATCCTGAATTCATATGAAAATTTTCTCAGTTCTGGGTTGTTTACAAATCATAGCTAAGACCTCCTCAGACCAGAGAGAATGGCAGATCTTCTTGGGCTTTTGCCTATGAGAGGTGACTGCCATTAACTGGTAGGAAAGGTGGGGCTTGAATTGATAATGTTTGATTACACTCTTGGAATTTATTGCTTTTTACCCCTGTCCTTGGTGCTGGCATGCCTAGTACAGGAGTTGACTATCCAGTGCTGTAGGTTAAAGCAAAATATTTTGGTGGAGGATATATTAAATATTGGGCAGAAATTCTTAGCTGTGGGGGTGGTGAGTCACTGAAAGAGATTGCCCAGAGAAGCTGTGGATGCCCCATCCCTGGAAGTGTTTAAGACCAGGTTGAATGGAGCTCTGAGTAACCTGGTCTAGTGGAAGGTGTCTCTGTCTACAGTGAAGGGGTTGGAACCAGATGATCCTTAAGATGATCAGCCCAAGACGATCCAGATTATTTCAGCCCAAAGCATTCTATGACATATCCATTACATTCCTTCAATGTGTGAAGCACTTATTACTCAAAAACATTTTCATCCCAAGTATTTTCACAGCAAAGGCACAGCATGCGAGGATTTATTTTCTTTAGTGGATTATCAGCACAAGACTGAAGACAAACCTTTTTGATTTAAAATCCATTTAGTTTTTACAATAGTGTAGGAGATATGCACTGTGAAACCTATCCATGTGCTATTGCATGGCTAGGATTTGTACAGGGATTTACTAATCAATGTCTTCTACCAACACAAGCAAATGAAAGAACTACTGTATTTTCTTTTGGGAACTGAGGCTGTGAGTGTCTTGACTTAATTTGCCAACTTCTGTGGTTGTGGTAAATATCGAGTCCTTTGGCTTGGAGGCAATATAAACTCTACAAGTTACTACATAGCACTGTGGTGGAGTTTCACAATACCCTTGGGATATATGTTACCTAACAAAACAATTTGCAATTTCTGTCAATCTATTAAGCTTATTTATTTATTTATTTTAAAATCCCAACCCCAAATCTCTTGTTCCACAGCCACTAATTTTGAATAATAAATATTCATAATTCTCTTAATTTCAGCCTTCCAGAAAGAAATCAAAAATATTTAGCTAGATTTAGGTCACTACCCTGTCAGTTTTATCTCTATGTATTCTAAAAGGGACATCAGAAGTCATATTTGGCCAATATTTTCCTCTTATGATGGACAGATGTGACTTGTAATAGATAGGTAAATTTGCAGATGCTTCAGGATATGTACTTCTTCGTCTAAGTGTTGAAAGTTCTGTCCTTAATTATTGCGCAAGGCTATTCATTTTTCCAATGGTAATTGAAGTTACGCAGAAATACAATTTGGAATTATATGTATTTACTTTTTCTGTATAAAAGCAAGACTTCTAGGGAAATGTCAGGATTTTTGGAAGGTTCTAAGTGCTTTTTAGCCCTAAATCAGTTCAAACATATTCAGACAGTAGTCTTTCCTGATTTGTTTTATAATTTTTGCTATTAGTAGTTGCTGAAAAATAAATGCGAAAAAAACCCAAACAAGGCGGACAAAAGTTAATGGAATTCTTCTAAGCATAAAGTTACATTCTCTGCAGTTCAGGTTTTTGGCAGAGTGCGTCAGAATGTGCTGCTTGAACTGTCATATCTATCAAAAGTTAGAGTTAGCTTGGCAAGAGAATAAGTGCTCACCATACCTAGATAGGAAGTGCATCTATTTAGTAACAAATAACTGAAAAAAAATGAGGTTGCATTTCTTAAGCAGCATGACAGTAGTCAACACAGCTGAAATCATATGGAATCTCTTAGAATTCTCATACTGGTAATCAGATTATTATTGTATGAATAATGTGTTCTGTGAACCCAATATAGGAACACATGGATTTCATTTTTCCCCTGAGAAATGGAGTGATTTTATTGTTGTCATGGTGTGTGGATTAAAAAAATCCCAAAATGTAAAGGTAAGAAGAAATTCAGATTTTATGTTGCTAAGAACTTCATTTTGCAAAGGCATTAATAGAGTTAATAGACAATGTCCCATAAACTGGGTGGACTGTTTTACAGGCTGTATTTTTGGGATGATAACTACAGTTCCTCAGAAATTTTGGAATCCTAATTTGACATACAAATTACATTTTTTGTAAAGAAGAAAAATCTTTTCTACACAGCCCTTGTTCAAAGTGCCATGACAGAAGATGGATTCATTCTGCAACTCATCATATTACTAGCAAGAAATACAGTAGGACAAATGAGTTTGAGGTCAGAAATCATAATAAGGAAAACCGATACACCTGTCTAAAATAAATACAAAAAATCAATGGACAGAACACTTGCTATAAGGTGTCAAAAGAGCCCTTTATCTCCTTATTAGGAAGCTGTGAAGAAAGCAGGTACTGTGAAGAGCTTGGACTGGTTGCAACCCACCGCCTCTGAAAAAAAATGCAAAAAAACCCAAACGAGGTAGACAAATTCTGATTTATCAATATAGCATTTCAATGATTATAAAAGTTAGGATCTTATAAGGTATTTAATATATAAGGATTTGAGTAATTTCAAGTCTCTGAAAACATCTTCTCTAAGAAACAACCATAGTGGATGAAGTTTCTTGTGGCGCTCTTTCCTCAAGCTCAAGGACAAATTCAACACAAGTATACTGTGATTGTAAGAGTAGCTCATGGTTTATTAAATATCTGATGTTCCACGTGGAAGAATGGAGGGAAGGATTGCAAAAATGAGAGAGAGGAGTTATGAATATCCAGTGGACAAAGAGTTTCAGTGTGCCTTGCTGCTTTATTAGATGCTAGAGGCTCCACAGTGATGAACACTGCTGGCATGAGCACATCTTGAATACATATCCCCTTGTTAATGTGGAGACTGCCACAGTCAAGGAACACACAGCACTGCTCTCTGCTGTGGATTCTCCTGTGGCTAATGCTAACTGTGAGCTCCTGATGTTATCCTCAGTTATATTGACTAGTGTCGGCCTGACATGAGGTACAAACTTTGCAGATCAGGTACCACTGATTGTGGTGCTCTCTTGGGTAAATTATTTGATGTTGAAAAAGACTAAAAAAAAAAATTCTGTGGTCTTTTCCTTGATGCCAACAGTACAGTATTTCTGTCTTTCTTTTCTAGTTTCTAATTTTCATGAAATTCACAGGGAGTTAATATATTTGAGAGCTTTACTTCATGAATTTGAATTGAAATTTGTTTCTGGATTGAAAATTCATGGGGAGGGGAAAGTTAACAGAAAGATACAGCATGACTGCCTAATTTTAGGAAATTACAATAGTACTTTTCCCTCTTGTTTCTCTTCAAGTGGAGTGAGAGAGATTTGGGAGGACCTGGAAGTATGACTGTAGTGTTTGAACTTTACAGCACCTCAGAAGAATAGAGACAAAGTACTTTGTGTCTCCTTTTCCTAAAACATGATGGAAAGCACATCTGAAGAGTGTCCTATGGTTGGCTTAAATAGCTAGCATAAATTCAGATATTTTTTATTGTCACATCAAATGCAGTCAGTAATTACATATTGTTTCACACAGTACCTTGACTTTTGCTTGGAAATGAAAGAAAATTATGTTTGACATTTACACATTGCTCTTAGAGAGGAATAGCAGGCTATGAGTTTTATTAAAAAAATGAATTTCTGTCACTGCAGAAAAAGCAAAGTCATACAATGTTGCCATTTTTACTTTTTCTTTTCTCACTTCCCTAAATACTATTCATGTAAGGATCTTTTTCAATTTATTTAACTTCTTGGTGATTAATTATATCTGTTTGCTTAAGCATAAATAACTATTCCATTTCAATATAGGTAAGACTAGGAAAATGTCTTCAAATTAATAGAAGATTTTTTTCCCCCTTCCATAAAACCTCTGTGCAGTTTATGCTGGTAAACAAGAATTTTATTTGGAAATTCCCCCAAACAGACAGATACTTTTGTACTTACATATGAAAGAACTTTTTTTACTTTGACCTGTTGGGGTGTGTTGAGGAATTGGATATTGAATATGCATTGTAAATTCGGTCACCAAGCTCAAAAGGACTTCTGGGCTGGTGAAGTTCAGAGTCTGTTTTGTAAACTGCTTTGGCTGTGTTTTAAAGGAATTTTCATTGGCATCTAGTCAGATGCTGTGTGTCTGTTGATTCTTAAACCCCTGTTATAGTTTTGATTTGCCAAATTAAAAACACTCATTTTCTGTTGTGAGACAGAACCAGGAGCATAAGCAAGGCAGGCCTAAAACTTAAAAAGAGTATAAGAAACTTTATTAACTACACAAAGAAAGAGAAAAAAAACCAAATTCAGAATAAGATCTTCAGACCACTCCCTCCTCCCCTCTCCCAATCTTCATAACAACAAAACAAACATAAAAACACCTACTTCAGTCAGTTCCCAACTTAAATAGTCCTTCTCAGTTCACTTCAGACAGAGAAGTTTCTTCTTGTCAGGCCATAGGGACTCCTCCACAAGGGGGGAAAAAAACTAGTTCTCTTGTGGCTTCACTTTCATGATTCACATCTGCCTGGTAAAAACTCAGAAGGTGTGAAGCTCCTCCCATCTTCAGAGCTTTCCTAAAGCTGTGCTTATGGGCCATGTTAAACTCATGGGGTATTTACTTTTAAGAATAAACTGTTCCAAAACAAAAATTCTCTTAATCTCTTTTTCTCTTTGCTCATGCCTCATCTCCAGGAATAGAGATCGCCTTTTCTCCTCAGTGCGAAGGATCCTCAACACAGGTGCTTTTGGTCAATAATCTATCAAATAGAACATCTCCAATTCCCTGTGTCTTTCTCCATGGTTTATAGAAATTTTCAGTGCAATATCAGTTCATCCCTACAATGTACAAAATTATTTTCAGCCTGCCTTCGTAGCATCTTCTCATTCTCCTTCTATCTAAAAAACTTAGCTCTTCTATTCTTTTTTTCCTCTAACTCAGGAGAGAATTGAAAGTCTGTAAGTCTTATCTGAACATTAAAAGAGTTAAAATCTTATATGGGAAAATGCAAACATGGTAGCCAAGCCATGCTGGAGCTGTGCCAGGATCTCAGAACCCTCTGGCCACGCTGGAAAGGGCTGGCCCAAGTAAGAAATGGCAGTGGCCACGCTGGAAATGGGGAGGAGGGGGAATGGCTGGGACCTCACTCACTCTCCCTGTGTCTCAGCTACAGCACCCACTACTGATGGCCACCTCTCCTCCCTGCTGGGCCATGCCAGCTCCCCACACAGGGGCCAGCCCTGCCCATGGTCACCTCTCCTCCCTGCCGGGCCATGCCAGCTCCCCACACAGGTCCCTGCCCTGCCCATGGCCACCTCTCCTCCCTCCAGCCATGCCAGCTCCCCACACAGGTCCCTGCCCTGCCCATGGCCACCTCTCCTCCCTCCAGCCATGCCAGCTCCCCACACAGGGGCCCAGCCCTGCCCCTGCCAGGCCCGCAGGCTGCAGTGGAGCCAGGCCTGGGCCCTGTTACCTGCACTGCTGCGGGAAGAGAAAGAGAGCTCTTTTCCGGGTTACCTCCTTCAAAATGTGTGCTCACAGAGTGAGGTAACTTTCTCCAATTGGTTTCTCATGCTGTCAATAACCAAACCAGCCTTCAACTGATCCCATCAACTCACAGAGGAAGTTCTCATAGAGAAAATCTCTGACTCTTCCCTCCCCCAAGTGTAACCAGCACAACCCCCACCAGAAGTATAGCTAGAAAAAAGCCTTTGTGAGTGTCTTTAAAAGATCATGTAAATAAGGACATTGTGGAAGAAAAATATCTGAAAGACCATGTACTATAATGTATGTGCATGTATGTTATAGGATTGATGTTTGCAGTGGAGGCTTGGAAGTGCTCTCAGTGGAAGAAAAGTAGTTTGGTACCTACAGTTCCTACAGCCCTTGGAGGTTTGAAATTCACAACAGGGATACAATCATGAAATCCAGAACATGACACAGTGTAAATAAAAGTGAGTCATTGCTTTTACCTTCAGGAGTCACAGGTCCTGTGGCTGCCTTTGAACCAATGACACAGATGTAGAATTATCTTACATTTTATCATTGCATTCCATCTCATCTTTCAATCTCTTCTTTATTCCAGATGATATATTTGTGTCATAATATTTACAGTATTGTAAACAATTTTCCCTTTATCTCCTCATTTCCATCTGGTTTCTCCTGTCCATCACAAAATGTATACATGAAAAGCAATTTGACTGGGAGGACACACAAATGCAAGGCTTTCCATAATAATGTAACATGCTATCTGATGAAATAATTGACTGCTAGGATTTTGGCTGCATTTGTAATTGAATAAAATCTCATGGTTATGACTCATTTCCTTTCACATCAGTGGCACACCTGGGTGTTTACATAGTATTTCTAGTAACATGGCAGATGGAAACATTGTTCACAGTGTTGATCCTCTCCTGTTTCAAATTCCAGTAGGAAAAGCAGGAGAAAGTTCATACAGACTTAGAGACTTTTGTTATTCTGGCTGAAATGATGTACTAAAAGTAAAATGTTCAGAGACTGCTGCTGTTGTTATTTTTGCTGTTATCATTCTGGTGTTGAACCAGTGAGAACTAATAGTATCTCACAATACTTTCTGTACAATGAGTTCCAGTGTTCAAACATTTAGTGAAACTGATCAGTCTATACTGCTTGAAACTGCACATATTCAAACTTTATACAGAGTATAATTTTTAGCTGCAGTGTTGTTTATTCTGACTGTGCAGCCTGGAGGTATAGTACTATAGTGTATAGTACCTAGCTTCCATTGCATAATGGAATGATTACATATATTTGATCCTCTCTTCTAAGTAGAGTGCAAAAGTGTAACTTTAATAAATTAAATTATTTAGCAGCAACACATAAATTTTTCTATTTCACATGAGATTTGTAGCAGTAGCGGTTAGCCCTTGACAATTACTTATAGCAATTGATGGTAATTAAATACTATTTCCTTTCCTGTATACTGAGCAATATATTTAGTTTTATATTTATGGATCACCTCTTTCCCTGAAAATATATGTTTCTGTAATTAAAATTAATAAATATTCATTTCAGATATTTGGCAAATTATAAGTATTTTTTTAGGAAACATAAGGAAAAGCAAGTGCTTTATATTAGGTAGTAGCAAACAGACCATTACACATACATAGTGTAACAAGTCACAATTAATAGTTACTCAAATAGCAAAGCTTCCAAAGGCTGACTTGGCTCTACAATTTATCTGTGCTACTGGTGTTTTTGTAACATTGCAGAGCTTTGCAATGCATCAGTTTTTTGTAAATGTTTTCTTTTTTGTTTTTGTCCAGACCTATTATCCTAGCAACTTGTAGCCATTAAAGACTAATTCTGCTCAAGGGAAAAATGTATTAATTGCTTGAGATGTCTCATTTTTCCCACTCTGAACTTCTGTCCTTGGCTGGCTGGAATGTTCTTACTCCCTCAAGAGGCTGCACCTCAGCAGCAGCTGTTTTTCTCCACAGGGTGCTCAATCATAAGTTCTTAAAAATTTTCTCTGCGATCTGCTAGAAAAAAAAGTTTGATAAAAGTGTCTTGCTTGACCACTTTCCACAGTGAGCAAGTGATCTTCTGTGTTATGCAGCGAAATCAGATTCTGATGTTGAAATGCTGAGAATCAAATTTTGATGAGAAGCTGTGCCATAAGAGCTCAGAGGAGATGTGTGTGCCTTAGATCTGTTTCTCCTCCAAAAGAAGTATTTGGGAAACCTTTACCCAAACACTTGAGTGAATCACCAGAGAGTTTTGATAAATTTATTTCTGATTGTGGGGTTTTGATTACAGGCAGATGGGGTATGGGGCTGATCCAGTTGGACCATCACAGCAAAATCTCCCATTTTCTCTTTTTAGATTTCCAAAATATTCAGACTGTGTTCATTACTATATCAGGACATGAATGTGATCTCTTTGGTCACCCCACGGTGATTGATCTTGACTGGATGCTAGGTGCCTACCAAAGTTAGCCTGTCACTCCCCTTCTCAACCGGACAGGGGAGAAAAAACACAATGAAAGGCTTGAGGGTCAGAATAAGGGTAGGGAGATAAATTACCAGTTACAGTCATGGGCAAACCAGACTTGATTTAGGGAAAATAAATTAAATTTATTACCAATCAAATAGCAGTAGGAAAATGGGAAATAAAATGTTAAAACACCATCTCCATACACCTTCTTTAGTCACAGGGCCAAATTCACTCTTAGATTCTCTATATTCTCCCCACAGCAGCACAGGTGGATGAGGAATGGGAGCTGGATACAGTTCAGCACACATTTGTCTCCATTGTGCCTTCCTACCCACACTGTTCCTCTGCTCCAGTGTGAGGTCCCTCCCACAGAGTACAGTCATCCACGAGTTCCTCCAACATGAGCCCTCTCCACAGGCTGCCATTTTTCTTGACTTGCTCCAGCATGCATCAATCCCATGGGGTTCAGTCTCTCAGGAATGACTTGTTCTTGTGTAAGTCTCCACAGGATCACAAGTTCTGCCAGGAAACCCACTTCAGTGTGCTCCCTCTCTTCACAGGGCCACAGCACCTGACAGGATCTTGTTTCAGCACAGGCTTCTCCATGGTCACAGCCTTCTTTGGTCACATCTACCCCTTCTGGTGTGGGGTCCTCCACAGGCTTCAGGCAGATACCTGCTCCCCCATGGACCTCCATCAGCAGAAGACTGGCAATGTACCTCACCATGTTCTTCACCATGAGCTGCAGGGGAATCTGCTCTGGCACATGGAGCACCTGTCCTTCTCCACTGACTTTGGTGTCTGCAGAGCTTTTTCTCCAACACACTTTCAGTCCTCAATTTCAGGTGCTGCTGCACAGCAGGTTTACCCTGCTCTTAAAAGAGTTATCCTCAGGCACTGCCACTTTTGCTGATGGCATGGCCTTGGCTGTCAGTGTGTCTACATTCATGCCATCTGTCAGTGGCTCTATCAGACATGGGGGAAACTTTTGTCAGCTTCTCGTAGCCCCTCCACTACCAAAACCTTACCCTCTTCAATCCTCATTCCTGGTGTCCAAGTAGTCTGGAAAGAGGCAAGGCTGTGACAAAAAGACTTATCTCACTCAATTTTTATGACCAGAGGGATTTTGTAGCCTAGTCTCTTGGGTATTCCCTATGTCCTAGAGAATTTGAATTTTGGAATGGAAATTTTTAGATGAAACTTTGCTTTATGTATATATTGTGGCATACAACTAAGAAAACTTTACAATCAAAATTATTTTCCTCCTGCTGGAACAAAGAATGAAATCACGAAAGGGATTATGGATGCAATATGGATAAAAGGTTCCTCAGCAGTTCCTTTATGTGCATGAATGATTAGCACAGAGGACTGGATACTGACCCAAATTTAATTTCTGGTCAAGAGGCAATGTAAATGTGCAGTCCTGGCAAAGGTGCAGACTGCAGCAAATCAAAGCACAATCCATTCTTTGTGCCATATACTAGTCAATAATGTCAGCACACCCAACAAAAGCTCTGTGACCGAAAGGCAAAGGCTTTACCTAAAACAAGCCTTATGTCTTTCCTCTGTGATTTGCTTTACTGTGATTGACAATGCCTTAATGAATTATGGTTTAAAATTTATTTTCCTTTAGTAACACAACATCATGTAAAAAAAGAGGAAGTCTTCCCATGAAAAAAAGTTTAATATCTTCAGAAATAGAATATTTGGGAGGGCACTGGATGCAGTAGGCAAAAGGAAATGAAAAAAGTTACACCAGGAATTAAAAGCCTGTGACTGAAACACAGAGCTGGAGAAACAACCAAATGTGTCAAGAGTGGTTAGTCAGGCTATAAGAGAGGTGGGACAAATATATGCATTGTGCACAGTTTGCTACAATATGAAGAGACTGAGCTGGAAAAGTGAAGTCTTCCATGTCCTGTTATCTTTCACATAGTTAATCTTTCTCATTTTTATTCAAATATATAACTGCTTTTTGGCTCTGAAACCTTCCTCTTGGTAAACTCATTTAAGACCATGGCTAGGCACATCTACCTCAAAGATCTGATTAGGAGACCTTAACATATACTCCTGGAAAGGTAGATTAGAACTTTATGGTTATGGTGTTATTTTTTTCTATGGTTGTTGTGTTCTGCAGTCCAGTTATTGATTTGTAAAGCTGAGAAATGATGGTGTGTTACAGGATTAATCTGTTGTGTGTTTGCTATTTTCTGGAGACATAGATTTATTAATTCTCCACTGTTCTTGCTGATAAGTAGCTGGAAAAAGTGGTAGCAGATATAAACACAAATTGTTTAAACTGTGACAAGATGGCTGTTTTGCTGCCTGCCTCTTCTTGACTTTGTTTCTCATACTTCCAGTTCTCTGAATTTTTGACTAGCCACTGGTGCATGTTAGCTATCTTGCCTGTATTGACATCAAGAAAACAAAGAAAGGAAGCGACTTAGACTTGGCACAAGGCCAAACTATCTGCAATTTGTCTTTTCAACAGACAAATCAGTGTACAAACAACATCCCTTCAATTTTGCCAATTTGTCAATTACTGAAAAAATCAAAACATGTTTCTTTTAAATTTTAAAGAGGCAAATTAATTTTGTTAGTTAAAAAAAGATTGGAGGGAAGTAGGGTTTGATCTTGAGAAGGTCTTGGTCTTGAATGAAGCTGTCCTCTGATGCATTATGGTGTAAGTCTAAGTTTTGCTACCAAATTGCTCCTAAACTCCACTGAAAGCTAAAGTAATAAAGCAAACTTATAATTTGAAATTTAGTGACACAACTTCAAAGAATCGAAGAGGGAGAGCAGGAGGAACAAGAGCAGCTGCTTCTGCCTTATGAGATTTTTCTCGAGAGGAAGTTTTTTCTGTAGTGAGCTGCACAGTGGAACAGATGCAAATTGTAGCAAGGGCATTAGAAGTTATTATAGGGACAGGGTTGGAAATTTTGTTGGGACTCAGCCTTCTATATGATATTTGCTTTTTTTTTTTTTTTTTTGCCAGAGTCCCTAGATACTTGGGGGTCTCTAATCTAAGAAGGGATTAGTGAACTCAGCTCCATTAGTTATTGGAAAATGTTGTCTTTTCTTTCTCTCTTCTTCTGGTAATAGTGATGTAATTGTTGCAATCAGCAATATCTGTATGCCACAATGTATGATATTCATACAAATCCTATCCAACTCCTCTCAAACTGGCTTGAGCACTGGAGCAGAAATACTCCCACTAGTTCAGTCCTTTACTTGAGCTAGTCTGTGTTTTGGACCTACTAGTTCCTTGCTAGTGCAACTGTTGTGCCTTTGGCGGCTGTAGAGGACCAAGTCTAAGCATGTTTTGTCTCAGACTGTTGGGACAGGAAAGATGTGATTGGAAGGGAGGGTCTTGCACATGTGGCTCAGTGTTCTGAACCAACTTCCTTCTTTGTCTTGAGACTTGTGCTCAGTTGCTCTCACCTTCCAACTCACCTCCTGGAGAAGAGCTGGCTATGCACCTACGAACAAAAAGACTAAAAAATTCTAGTTTACATTAAGAGGCATGCACCAGGTTAACTATAGAGGGACACAAATCAAGCCCCCTCACTCTTTCTCCTCTTCTCTTTTGTTTTCTTTGTCTTGCAACACCAGCTCTGGACCACCCATGCAGCAGCACCAATATGAGATCTAAAGATTTTCTTCTATCTTCTATCTTCTATCTTTCATGTGGATAGATGGCCTCCAAAATGAGGTGCTACATCAAATTTCTAGGGATTGAGGTAAGGCTGACTGGGTTCACTGAGTCCTACTTCTTGCCCTTTTTGATGACTGAGGTGACAATTGATTTCCTGCACTCCTCAGTCACCTCTCCTGATCACCAGGAACTTTCAAAGATGACCATGAGCAATCCAGCTGTGGTGTCCATCAGCAGGGTCCATGGACTCGTGGATGCCTGGTTTGCCTGACTCCAACCCCGTCCTCCTTGTCCAAGGGAAAGTCTTTCTTCCACCTTTCCTTCTCCCTCGTCCCCCAGGCTGGGAATTCCTGAGGGCTGGTCTTGTCAGTGGTGATCCATGCAAATACGGTGTCCAAGTAACTCTTCCTTCTCTGCATCCTCCATTACCAGGGTACTGCCTTTATTTAGTATAGTCCTCTGTTTTCCTTAGTTCTTCTTTTGTTACTGAAGTACTTGAAAAAGCCCTTCTTATTGTCCTTGACATCATTGTCCAGAATTAATTCCAGGTGATCCCTGGCCTTCCTTGTCTCATTTCTACATACTCTGAAAACCTCTCTATATTTGTTTCAAGTGGGATGTCCCTCCTGCCACCTCCTGTGTGTTTCCTGCTTGTGCTAGAATACTAACAAGAGTTTATTTTTCATCCATACAGGCCTTTTCCCCCATTTCCTGAATTTCTTACTTATCAAGGTGTGCCCTTCTTCTCCTGGAGGAAGTGATACTTGACTATTGATCAACTGTCTTGGACCCTCTTCCCTGCATGGCACATTCCCATGGAATTCTTATCCCTGAAGAGGCCAAAGCTAGCTCTCCTGAAATGTATAGTTGTGATTTTACTTACTGTCCTGCTTCCTCCTCATCTAACATTGAGCTCCACAATCTCATGGTCACTACAACCAAGGCTGCTGCCAGCCTTCATATATCCAATCAGGTCTTCCCTGGTTTTTAGTATAAGGCTGAGCAGCACACCATTCCTTGTTATTTCCTTCATACCTGTGTAAGGAAGTTATCATCCATGTTTTCCAGGAAATTCCTGGATGCTTTGTGTCTCACTGTGTTGATTCTTCAGCAGATTTTAGAATGGCTGATCTCTCCCACAAGAACCAGGGCTAGTGGCTATAGGTGTATTTCCAGCTGCCTGCAGAAGGCCTCAGTGACTTCCTCCTCCTGATCAAATGTCCAGTTGCAAACATCCTCAACAGCATCACACTTAATAGTCTGACCCTTAGTCTTAACCCATAGAGTCTCAAATCACTCATCACTCACTCTAAGAGCACCTGCAGTTACCAGCCACGGTAATTGAGGTTGCACATTCTTGGAGGCTGTAAAATCAGATCTTTTTTCTTCCCCTCCAGAACTCCCAGGTGAAATGAATCTTAAAGTTTTGGCTTAACCTCTCTAAATACTCACTTCACAAATGCAAAATTAGGATATCGATCCCTATATTTTAAAAAAGATTTAGCTGTGCAGCTGAGATGTACTATATAATTGTTAAGTAATACCTTTATTATCGGTGTGGAGTCAAACAGTTCTCTATATTTTCCAATTGCTTATGCCACAAAAGTTCATTGTCTTTCTGTACAGCTGGTAGAGCTTCCTTGCACCTTTTATTCCTATTTCTTATTCATTTTACCAAGCACAGAAAGCCCAGTCATATCAATCCTTCTTTCTATCTTCTACATTTTTCCTTTGGAGCCATAAATATAGCTATTGTTTGTTGTTATTGTTGCTACAACTCATTCCCTTGAGATCTGCATAGAGATATGTAAAGGTTAGATACGGCCCATGTTTCTTTGATAATATTGTCTTCAACTTTCCAATAGAAGGGTGGTGTTTGGGGGGAAAAAGCCCAAACTCTCAGAAATCTTTGAAAGGAAAAGAGAGAGGTGGGGTGGTGGAAAATGGGAACCTCCCTCAGTTGTTTGAATACACACTTGAAATACTAGTCACTTTCTTTCCTAATTGCTTTGTCTCACTTCTAAATAGCATTGAATTTTCACTGCCAGTCTAAGTTATTTACCGTTCTTTCCACTTCCCCAGTGAGCTACCTGGGATATTGTCATATCCCCTTTTTTACAGAGACAAATAAATTGCAATCATGGAACACTGCTTTCAAAAGAGCTTCTGCTGTAAGTGTGGTGGATATTGGCCCTCCCTCAGGTATGCCGACAGTTGGAAATAGTACAGTTCTTTCTTTATCAGAAGGAGCATTAGCTTTATCATTTTCCAGTAAGAACAAAATTCCAAGCAGCCCATAAAGTTTGTCTTTTGCATTGTTTTTACTTTCTGAACACGAAAGTAGAGAGGTGAAAGACTATATTTGTAAAATGTATCCACTATGTTTCAGATAGTCTTTATTTTAGAGGCATATAAATCTGGAGCAAAATAGCTATATTTATGTAAAAATTGCAGTAATTCACTGCAGGTCCTGGTTCAAATCTTCATGCAACTCTTTTTATAGTCCTGAATCCTACACTAATGCTAGTCAACTGGAGTTGAGTATTGTTTATAATAATAATGCTGATCCCAAAATTAGTCCAATGTAGAATAACACTGTTTACTGGAGACAACGTGTTTTGTTTTAGGAGGTGTAGAATGAGCAATATTTTTTAGATTAATTTTGTGAATGTTGAACTTTGGCCTTTTACTGTTTCTTCAACATGATACATGCTTGAATAATTTCCTCTGATACCATTTGGCTTGGGCTTTCCTGTCAGAGAACTGAAGTCTTTTAAATAGCAGCTAGGAAATTGTTATGTATGGAGGAGAACATTTTTTTCTCTGAGAGCTGCAATGGACATTACCATGGCAAAATCATACCAGATCATGCCTGATCTGTTTTTCTGGGTGTTCCCTGCTGGCCAGGAAAATCACCGTGACCACCACTATTCTTTTTCTGCTGAACATGGAAATTGATTGATTCTCAGGTTATATTAAGAGAGGTGGATTTGGTTTAATATCTTCCTCCAGCTGCAGTGACCAAGCTCAGGGCTTTCTAATATGTAAACTCAGGCTGCACTCCTTATTTGCACACCATATTCAGCATTTTTTTCTGGCCTTCTTGGATCTCCTTTGTACCTTTCTTTTCCTCACTGGTCTCCTTAGTAAACAATCCCAAATTATTCTTAAATGGTCATATTTCAGATATATCTTTGTCTAAATTTGGTATTTCTGACATTATTATCCAGACATTCTTAGTTTTATACGTTATTACTGACATAGTAACACTGGTATTTTTGGTCTTTCAAGGCAATCCATTAAGAAGTCCATAGTGCTCCCCTTCAGATATCTCTGGATTCTGGCACGTTAACTTTCCATTTTCATGGGAGATCTTCCCATCTTTCATGGCATTGTCTGTAAAATGTCAGCTTCTCAACTGCTGCTGGTTATATTCAGAATTTTCTTATGTTGAATCTGTAGTTTTCAGTGTTCTTAGTGCAATCTCATGCCAGGTTCTAGTTAAAGGGCTAACATTTGCCTGCAGCTCTAAGATATCTAGTATGAATGTTCAGACCAGAAACATACCCTCAGAGCGACAGTAATGCGGTTATCATTGTAGAGAGGATTTATGCTGGACTGAAAAATATATTTGTGAATATCAAATGTTTATCAAAATACTTATAAAATAAAAGGTCTCACAAAATTAATTTCATCCATTAGTCACAAACATTTTACTAATTATTTTACAGGCCATTGCAGACAATTTCTATGGGAGTGTGTCAGCCACAGACTGCATAACACAGCTAGTTGCTTACTTTAACTTCTAGAATAGTATTAAAACACTTTGGAATCATTATTAAGAAGTGCACAGCTATTATTTAAATATTTATTTGTGTTGTAGGCCCTGGAGTTACAGGTGTTACCAGGTGCCCTGATGTTATAGTCATATACATACACTTCTAGCATTGTTCTGAAATGTCTGAATAACCTAATGCAGATGAAAGGGTCAACTATTATAAATATCATGTGAGGTATAGTACTATACTAACATTTTCTTATAGGTGGTGGATTTCCCAACACCATGCTGAAAGGCTGCTGGCAGAAAATTAACATGCCTCCATAAAAGTTCAGTTTTATGTAACTTTACTCTGAAATATTAGGAATCGATCCCTACCTGCAACACTCCTATGCAATTTCTTTATAAATAGCTCTGCATTTAAACATCATAGAAAGGGACATTTGTGATATTCTGCTATAATATGAGTTAATATTATGCAAGTTTTCATCTCTTCTTCCTCATGCCATTCAGATCTGGTTTATAGTTGCTAATTTTCCCTTGACTGGTGACTGTAATTTCAATCAGCTGGATGGGTTTCCTGACATGCATAAGCAGCCATTAGCATGAAGGTCAACAAACTTATCTCCATTTATATGACCTGAGTCAGACATTTAGCAACTGGTCCCAGAAATCACAACCTTGTGCCCCAGCTCAATCTCCATTCTGACAGAAACATCTGATTAAAAATATGCTCCCACCTAAAATTCATTATGCAGGTAATGAGTGCACAAAAATGTAAAGGACAAAAAGAGACTTTTTGTTTCTCCCTGATTTTGACTCATCCCATTTTTTCCCTTTCTATTTTTTGTTTGACAGTTTGTTTTTTTGTTGTTGTATATTTTTTGTTGGTTTTTTATGTTTAGAAGAGTGTTTTGGAACTGTTGTTCCCTGTTCCCTATTTTCAGCAAGTTCTTCCTATATGTGCTGCCATAGAAGACTTATAGTGCTCTTTGGCATCATGTGAGGCTTCTTTCCTTGAGGGGACAGCTAGATTTTAGTGGAATACCTGGTTAAAGGCATTAAAAATGCAACAGAGGACACTGATATTGATTAGTACTTTATTCCCAATATGAGCACAATTTCTGAAATAAAAGGGCATTACCTCTGCTTGAGAGGTATGATAACATTTTTAATGTGTAAAATCAGTGTATCATCTCCAAAAATGCAAGCATACACTTTTTAGGGAAGTAGGTACAGAATCTGTTTGCATAAAGATAAATTTACTCATATTAAAAAGTACTTATTGGACAGTCAGACCTGCAATGTACACAAATCAGACACACATTTCAATCACTTATACAGTGGGAAACATTTCCTGTTACACCTGCAGCATAATATAATTTTCAGGGGAATTCATCTCTCATGTTTCTGAAAAAAAATTTCAGTAGTGATACAGGCCTTTAAAAACAGACTGAGATACATGGGCTCATTTCATACTTTCTACTGAATAATATTCAAATGAGAAAGCATTTTGATATTTATTGTCACATTTGAAGTATAAACACTTCAATAAATAAGGGATATGAACTTGTTTCCAGCCATTTCAGCTGTCTGTTTCCATCAGTTTTAGGTTCCTGATATCGAAGTTACAAATATGCATTAATATTTAGATCTGGCTTAGAAATAACAACCTGTGTTTATTTCCATTTCTTTAGTACACTTGAAAAGTGATAGTAACATATACAAATTAATTAACCTTATAGAACTGGTCAGCAGCACTGAGTGCGAAAGTACAGTTAAGAATGAAATTAGCAAGTGTTCCACTGCAGCTAAAATTTCATGTTGATTGAACATACACAAAACACAGGACTCCTTTCCCTTTCCCTTTCCCTCTGCTCCCCTCCCCTATTTTTAGTTCATCCATCATTCATACCACAGTCATTCATTCTAGGTGAAACTGAGGCAAACTGTTGCTTAGCCTAAATTATTCTTAATTCAGAATATTTCCTTTCTGGACTCTGTCAACCTGAGTTTTAGTAATTCTCGGCGCTTTCCAACAACTAAAATGTAGAGTTTCTTTGTCAAGCAATCTTTATGTCAACTTTTATAGTAATTCCACTTGCATTTAATATCCTTTTTGAAGTTATTATTTAACTAATTAGGTTTGAAAATC
>VXBI01005474.1:198885-210624 GCA_013397375.1 Toxostoma redivivum
TCCTCCACAGAAGTTTTCCCCCTTGTCTGGAGTACAAATTTTAGATTGTTTTTTACTTTTGTCAGTGCAGCTGGCTTTATGAGACAGTACTCTTAATTTCTCATAATCTGTCCTTTTGAAATTGAGAACCTTAGGGCACAGTCGTACATCCATTGTTGAAATAGATGTAGCAATTTAAGATGTCATTACCCTATGGCTAGTCATTAATACCCTTCAGTTGTTTGAAATTATTGGAGCCTCGGCTGTGGGGACTGATATCTGATGACATGAGCATTTCTAAGTCCATTTTACAGCAAAGTGGAACAGGTTAGCTTAAACTACTCCCAGCTACACTTTACAGGGGTCTATTTTACTTTGTACTGAAATGTACTTCCCCAATGACTTGCTGTCTCTCAGCTGAAAGCATGGTTACTAACTTCTGGAGAGTAATAACAGTAAACAGTGGTCACCATTGTACCTTCTCCAGTCTCCCTCTGTGGGTGGGACAAGAGACCACCCCAGGTGAAGCCAGGAACAACTGTGTTTGGTCAAGGCTGGAAAATATTCAAAATAGATTTTTCGACAGTATCGGGCTGTCCATTTAGTTTCAGACACATTTACCTCTATCATAACATGTCAGTGAAACTATATGAGTTTGAACACTTACAATTACAACGGTAATCTCTGAAAAAATTTTCTGTTTTAAAACCAATGCAATCTCTCTGTATATTCTCTCTAGTTTATCTTAGATAAAAGTGACCAACAGCAATGTCAGCACTCGATGGGAAACTAATGGTCAGGGTTCTCTGCAAAATAAAAATTTAAAAATTTTCCTATTTTTTATCTCCTTTTCAGAGTCATTTTGACAATAGGTAGTTTTTTTTGTGTTTTTACTTGCTTTTCAATGGAGGTCCAAATTTTACTTAGAAAACCAGCATCATGGTTGGGCAAAAATATTGTCATATTAGTTCAACATACACAAGTCTTTCCTGGGAAGGCATTTTAGCTTCAGGAGCACTTAAAATAGAAATTGCAAACTGAAACAGATTAACATTAAAATGTTAGGATCCAAATAATAATATACTTTAGAGAAATAAGAAATCCACTTGCCTATATATGCTCCATAGAAATTAAAAAAAAAAAGATGTATCTGCTTTAGTCATGTACAATTTGCTATGTATTTTTCCCCCAAGGCTGAAAGGTAGGATTTTAACCAAATGACACAAAACAGAGTGTCATGAAATATTTTTCTTCACAGCTATAAGGAAAGGGATGACCAAGCAGAGAAATCTGGAGCTGTTGTGATGGTTGAAAAGAAAATAATGAAAATTAACTGCAGAGCAATTTATCGGTTTGAACAGTTTATACACCTATTTGTATTGTAGAAAGATTCAGATTTTTGTAGCTCTCTACATAAGAATTCTCATGCTTCTACAATGTTTACATAAATATATTTTTCTTTGTTAATTTTAGGAGTGCACACTGAAATATTCAAAGAACTACAATTTCCTACATTAAAGTAGGTGGCTGGAAGCAGATTATTTTGCAATGAACAAAAATATTTACTGTTCTTTGTTTTCTTTTATTGGCTTGCATTGGTTTCTTGTCCTCTTGTGGGAGAGTAGAAACAATAGCCTCATGTTCCATGTAACCAACTGAAATGCCTGGAACAGATGGAGGCACCATTATGTGAACGACTCAGCAGCCAAAATTTGTTTGCATAATCTGTTTGGGATATGCCCATGGATGGTTAATATCTATTTATAATCACTCATGAATCTTTTCCAACTTATGTGTATATAATTGTGGTAGATTCATAAATGATTTATTAACAAAGAACTGAACTGCACTTGTCACTTTAGATGAATTATCTAAAGCAGGTAATTTAACCTACTCATTAAAGGTCTCATATTTTGAGATTAAATGTTATTTGGGTCCACTTCTCTGATGGCATTTTAATAAGTTCATGTTCAAAAAGTGCTTTATTAGTATTTTTTTATTCAAGCCATATTGGTTCTTATCATGCTACATATGTCAAAATATGTATTAAAATAATAAGCTAAATTAAAAAGTCATTTACTATATGAAAATTCTAAGCAAACAGAGAATGGTTTTTCTGTTACAGAATCTTTTCTTTAAACTACAAGAATAAAATAAAAAATACTGCAGCATGAAAACAGTTGAATGTATCACTAAATGTCCATCAGATTCTCTGAACAGGTCATTGCCAAGCTAGTGAATTTCTTGCTTGGTTACACATCCTCATTTTAATTTCAAGATGCCACAGAAAGCATTCACTGCCAGGCAGCAATTAGTACTTAATCAGGTCTTATGGCTAAAATATTTGTCAGCAGCAATGGAGAGGAATCATTTGCTTCATTTCTGAAGTTCAGCACTGTCCTCTATGTAAAGTGATGCTCATTAGCATTCAGAATCATTGCATGGACAGCCTTTCCAGTGCTTGTTCTCAGATGGCTCTTTTTATCACTAGGAATGATTAGTGTCCTTACAAAGAGGCTCTTCAGATTTTTTTCTCAAGTACAAATTTCCTGTTATTGTTTATGGAACATTTGTTTCCAGTTCTTTAGTTTTAGATTGGATTTCTAGGTTAAAAACATCACAATATTCTTCCTTTTTCTGGCAACTCATTTCAAATTTTAGATGGAACTGTGCCTTCTGGGATCCAAAACAGCTTCCTGTGCAATGCAGAAATGCACACAGACTGATTGGATATTACAAATCAGTCTGTTTTCCCTTACTATAAGGAAGAAAAGGATTGATGTATCCTCCATTTCTGTGGATCACGAAAGAAAGAAAAGTGTAGAATAGAAGCAACAAAATAGAACATGCCCTACCCCCATCTTTCCATGAGACACATGGAGCAGTTTCAGAGAAAGGGAAGAGAAAATAAGCAAATAGTTGTGTTGCAGAAATTCAAATGGTGCCTGTGCTTGTTTCCTCTGTTATAGATGTTAACAGCAATAGCTGAGTAAAACAACTGAAAGGCACAGCTGCTTTATTCCACATCCTTGCTGATTCTGATTATATTACAGAGCTCCAGCAGCTGGTCTGTACTCACAAAGACCATTTTATTAGATATTTCTAATTTCTATTGACAGTGCATCAGCAGATTTTAAATTCCCACAAGTAAGACTTCAGATGAGAGAAAAAGGTGAAAGCAATCCTTTCTTTACTTATCTGTGAGACTAAACTATATTACTATATTTTTTATGTAAATTATTCATTACAAGAATTCTATATCCTTGTAATTCAATTAATATATGACAATACTTTAAAAACTGAGAATAGACCAAAAAAACAGAGAGCAAGTTTTGGCATTTCATTTCATTTTTGGGGGGGTGTTAGTTGTCTGTTGGTTGGTTTGTTGGGTTTTATGGATGCCACATATAAAAAGTCTTTGATTTCTCTCTTTGAGTGTTGGATTTTAGGGTGAATCGTAGGGATCAGCAAGCATAATGTGTTAAATGAAAGGTTTTGCCTAGTTTTAAAGTAGTCAAGATAAGTATCTGCATGGGAAATACCCATCAATTGGGTAAGCTCTAATTAGAGTTTTCTAGCTTATTATTCCCTGTAACTGTTCTTGGAAAAGAGGTGTAGTAAAACATAAACTATCAGAAGTTTTCAATATGTTATCAGAAGCTATTGATTTGTAAGCTTAGATTGTGAAAACTGAGGCAAAATGTGCAAAAGGATTCAATTTTTCTGCTGTTATTACCAGTTGAACAATACTGCCAGTGGTATAAAAAACTAAAAAAAACCCCTTTCAGTGAATTATGTGTTCTTTTAAAATATATTCACTTTTTTTTTTTTCCAATTAGAATGTCTATTTTTTCCTGCATTCTAGAAAGCACTATTTTTTCTTTTCTTCCTATGAAATGTATCATGTTTTCATGCAAAACATATTAAGAATAAATTATTACTGAAAGCCCATGAAGTCCTATCCACGTAGCATCGTTCTAAGAGCAATGACATACATCTCATTAAACAGACTCCATTATTCTTGTGGAGGCTCAAAACATGGACATTAAAGACAATATTAGAAGGCTTACATTTTCATTACTGTAGATTCTGGGAAGAAATTACTTGAATACTAATTCCTTGCTGGTGAGTTCATACTTTTCCTATTTGCATTACAAAGAAAAGCAAATAATCGTGGTGACCCTGTTAATCAAGGTGTCATGGAAATTAACAGAGAAAATATTTTTTTTCCTTCAAAATCAATGTCTGTAATGTTTTAGGTTAAGCCCTACCAATTTGGAGCAGAGTGGGAGTTAATTAATTTAACTTGCATTCTGTCCTCCTATTTATACATTACTACTTAATACTTACATTATCTGAGAGCAGATCTGTTAACTAGAGTTCATCTTACAGTCATATATATTTTATCAGGTTCTCTGCTGATGAATTGTTTACCAGTTTGCTATACTCTAAGGGACTAAATAGAATGAATTAAATCTTTGGTTTATGTTGCTTCTCTAAACTGTCAACATCTTCTGAGATGCCGGAGAACAACCTTAATCTTTCAGCTGTACTTATTTTCTTTTCAAATATAGAATATAATTATTTTTGTATAGAATATATTACATGCAAATATATTTGCCTTCTATATCAGTATGTTTTAATATGCAATAAAAATATCTGCTTGTCTCATATTCATTTAATTAGTGATATAGGAAGCAGGAATGGGCCCAAACAAAGCCTCCACAGAAACCCATTAAATAGTCTGTCCTTTGATTCAGTAAAACCTTTGTGACTTTTTACTAGGTCTGGAAATACTGAATCTGTGCTCATGTGAGAAGATTTTCATCATTTTTATTATGTTCTTGTTCTTTAATTTGTTTATGAAAATGAAATAAGATTCAGAAGTCTTACTAAAATTCATAAAACCTCTTATCCTATCAGGACACACGACCATAGCATGGCAGAAACGGGCCAGCTCTTGTGGAGATAGGTCAGTCCCACCCTTGCTCAGAGCAAGGCCAGTCACAGCAGGCTGTGTAGGGTCGTGTCCAGATGAGATGGGTTGTGTCCAGGGAGAGAAGTTTCACAATTTTTCTGTGCAGCCTGTGTCACTGTTTAACCACTTCCACAGAAAAAATGTGTCTTCTCCTGCTTAAGTGGAATTTCATATGTTTCAGCTATATTTCAACAAGTGCCTGTTGCCTCTTGTCATGCCAGAGGGCATCACAGAGAATAGTCTGTCTCCAGCCTCATGAGGTTCTTGTATACATGTCTAAGATCCTTCTGAGCATTCTTTTCTCCAGGCTAAACACTAACAACTTTCTCTTTCGTTGTGTAAGAAAACTACCTTCATATGGCTTTTTTTTTGTTTTTTGTAATTAAACCTGCTTCTGTTGTTAATCATAGTTTTGGTAGTTTCATTTGCCTTCTAATAGCTAATTTACTCTCAAATGTATACAGGTATTCCAATTAAGTTAATTATCTAAGTTCTGTCTCCTTTTAAAGAAAGACAGCGTATTAGCGTTTTCCTTCCATTCTCATGCATTCCCTAGGAGATCTCAGAGTGACTCTCTAGTGATTCTATCAGTTTAATAGGCCATTTTTAGTATTCTAAGGTTATCTATTTCAAAATATCTGAGTATTTTAAATATTCTCTGATCTGGTCCTTTTCTCTTCCTGGTTGAGATTATATTTTTTTCCTTTTTTTTTTTTTTTTTTCTTTAACTACAGTGATTAATGGGAATAATGGGACTAAAAATAAATATGCATTTTAAATTACTTCTGAGTTCTATTATTTTGGAATATGAGATTAGTAGAGCCATGTTCTGCCAAAGCTGAATATATAATGAAAATGGCTTGCATTAGTAGTAACAATTATTGCTAGTGATAGTACTCTCTGATGCATTTTTTTCCACTTCTCCTTAGAAAGAAAAGAAAGGACAAGAGCACTTGGGCAGTACAGAAATGTGCAAGGCACTAATTGAGACCAATTCATCTCTGAATGTTCTACTGGTGGGATGATTTAGCATAGTTATGCTTAGTTTCACTCTTTTGTTCTCTGTAATGAATTTTAAAGGGAGCTGAGTGAGCCAAAGGGAAAGCAGGAAAAAACTTTTAAAACTAGAATAGCACAAAATACATACGAAATAATTGAAATTGATGATAACTCAATTTCAAGTCCTCTGTAAGGAGCTGCTTGTTAGGAAAAGGCCCTAAGTTTCTCTCTAAAGAGTAGTTCACTGAGACTGGAAGCTGCCTTTCTTGTTCACAGCAGCAGATCACTAAGATACAGACAAGAGGAGCTTGGCTGAACGGCAGAAGCAGAAAGAAAGAATTCTGTATATCATAACATGAGTTGCCCCAGCAGCACAGTAAAGAAAAATAAAGATTTATTTTTAACAGCTTGACAGAAGTTCAGATACATAATAGGAAAGTAGCAAGCAGCTTTCACAGATTCCTCTCCTGTTTCATATCAACTGACTCTTTCCTTGACAAAGAGTCTACATACAAGAAAGCCAATAAGTTAGCTTGGCATAGGCTTCAGACACCACAATTTAACTTCAGAATTGCCTACATTAAAGTGTACAGACAATTACCCACACTTGGATTTGTTCCAAGCTTGCAATATCAGTCTTTGAAGGAAGTTTCCATATTTTTTGCTTGATGAAGATACACGATCTTTCCATCCTGCAGAGTGAGAAAAAAAGAAAGAAATTAAGGAAAACCACTATGCACTGTAAGAACACATTCTAGCCCTTTCTTCATAAAATAGAATACTTTGAATTCATTGTGTGCTATTTCTTGGCTCATCAGAGAACTTCTCACAGAATTTCAATGCAATATGGCTAACAGCCAGAAAACTATCTCCATTCTTTTTCCTTTTTCCACTGAACAGAAGTTTGAGTGCAGGGTTACTGTGTATTCAGATCCACCTATTATATATAATACAACATGATGAAATATTTGATTTCCTTGACTTTCAAATGTGAATGCTTTTTGTGGTTCAGAAACCTTATTCCTGTCTGTCATTTCTTGTTGCATCAACCCGTGGAATTAAGTTTCCTTTTTCTCTATTCAGGTGGTTCAGAGTACCTTCTGTGTTTGTTTGAGGACTTGTAAATACTAAAAATTTGTAGAAAGCAGATAAGTAAGTATAAACAAAAAATCAGCAATGCCCATGTCACAACAGATCATATAGAAATAGAAAATTTGGCAATCTACAAAGTAAAACTTAAAGTAACTTAAAACTTGTGATGTTTCATGGGCAAGACTAACCATTCTTATCCAATCTCAAATGCCACCTGCATACCATATTGAACTTTCTTAAATATTAACTACCTTTTTCGCACCGGGATCTCAGAGCTCTTCTATCAGTTGTGTGCTGTGTAATAATTTTGTCTCTCAAAATTTAAAATTTGCTTTTCAGAATATTGCTTAATAGTGTGGATAAATACAAAAATTAAATGCATTCATGTGATGACTTCATACTCTTTGCAGTCATATAAAAGTATGCCTTTTGCATACTTATGCTTATATGTATATAATGAGTATGCTTATATGGCATATAATTATGCCTTTTGAATGCGTACAGATAATTGAAGGAATCTCACAGTGACATCACAGTGGCACAGGAATACTGATTCTTGCAAACTGAGGGTCAAATGGGGACGGACAAACAGATTGTAATAAACAATTGATTTGAAAACTAGGTAAATGTCTTAAATCATCCTTCTCTTTTTTGGAATGCTTACATGTGTTAAATTATGGAAAGCAATTAGTTTGAAAACTGTTTAAAGCAACTACTTATCATGGTCTTATATTCCGAAATTGCAGAATTAATTGATGAAATATGCTGCGTATTTTCTTTTGAGCCTTAATTCTAGCTGCTAGATCGTCTTTATCAGTCACTCATCAGAATGGTTTAATCCATAGAATGAGAAACTGAAGAGAGCAAGATAGGGTAGCTCAAGATAAAGATATGGAATCATAAGCCTAAATCTACTAGGAAATGATTTCTTACCTTTGTACCGAAAGACTCAAAAAGAAATAAAATATAAATGCAAACTGTATTTCTAAGGCTGAAAATTGTTTATCATGTTGTACTTGTAACTCACTTTCAAGGACAATGAAGTCAGATATAGTGATCTCTGTGTCAGTAAAGGTTGGGTTTAGCTGTGTCACAGCTCATCTGAGAAAACAATAAGATGGAAGGGATTGCAGAACC
This sequence comes from Toxostoma redivivum, assembly GCA_013397375.1. Classification (NCBI taxonomy): domain Eukaryota; kingdom Metazoa; phylum Chordata; class Aves; order Passeriformes; family Mimidae; genus Toxostoma; species Toxostoma redivivum. The sequence continues at coordinate 207,071 of VXBI01005474.1, forward strand.
CTAAAGTACAAATTTTATTGTCAAAACCCTATTATTTCTATTTTAAAACCTATGTGTCTGCTTCAGTTTTTTACTTCTGTCATCTCTAGGCAATCCTAAACCATTCACAAAAAGCTGTAGATTTGTTGCTGGTAAGAACAAAATGTACAGAATTCCTAGTAATGGACTGACATTATTCTGTTCTTTTAATAAGCCACCTTTGTTAATTTAGAGCTTGAGCTGCAGTGGTTTCTGCACTACATTTAGCGCTGAAATTCAAGACAATCGTTTGATCAAATGATTGCTTTAGCCTTTTTATGCATTCATTTTTGTCTGCTATCTTGGGACTATGGATAGTTTAAGAGCATTTAGGTCTTGCAGCTGTGAGAGTCTACGAACTAGAAAGCTTACGTGAGAGTTTTGTCCTAAAAGTGCTGATAAGGTAGTTTTGTCTTTCTGTCTGTCTGGGGAGGTTTACTCTCCTGAATTTGCAATTCCAAGATTTGATTAAATATAGAGCTAGTAGATTAAAGTAAATAATTAAGTAAGTAAAAAAGAAATAATGTTATCTTCAGGTACTGGCAACCAGGTTTTCAGTGAAAAAATTAGAAATTCCATAGTATTTTATTAATGCTATTTCAAATCTGTGCTCTAGGATACATGCAATCATTAATCATCCTGAGTTGGAAGGCACTCACAAGGATCATCAAGTCCAGCATCTGACTCTGCACAGGACAGCCCAAAAAGACCTACCAGCTGCCCCAGAGCATTGTCCAAATGCTTCTTGAACTCTGTCCAGCTGGTGCTGTGACCACTGCTGTGGGGAGCCTGTTCTAGTGCTCAAACACCCTCTGGGTGAAAAGCCTTTTCCTGATGCCCAACCGAAACTTCCCCTGATGCAATTTCAGGCCACAATTCCCTTGCATTCTGTCACTGGTCACCACGGAAAAGAGATCAGTGTCTGGTCTGCTGGTCCTCTTCCTCTCAAGAGGAAGTTGTGACTGGAACAAGGTATCCCCTCAGTCTCCTCTGGCCTGAACAGACCCAGAGACCTCAGCGACTGCTCATACAGCTTTCCCTCAAAGGCCCTTCGCCATCCTTTTTTTCCCTTCTTTGGACTCTCTCTGATAGTTTGATATCTTCTTTATACAGTTGCGCCCAGAACTGCCCCCAGCACTGGAGGTGAGGGTGCCCCAGCTCAGGGCAGAGCAGGACAATCCCCTCCCTTGCCTGGCTGGTGATGCTGTGCTTCATGAACACCCCCAAACACCCTTGGCCCTCCTGGCTACCAGGGCACTGCTGACTCACATTCAGTTTAGGTACTGAGCAATCATCCTGTCTGTTAGGATGCAAAAGTGCCCTTTGATGTTGAGACATGAAGTTATTCTAAGACAGTAAATTTAACCTACCTAGGGACAGACCTGGGTGCATCTTTCCATCAGGTAGCACGAAAATAGATATTAGTAAACTACAAAACAATAATGAGAATTGTTTGAAAGCTGATTCCAAAGTTATCTTAAAACAAATCTTAATTGAATTTAGAAAACTAGCTGTTGGCTTTCTTAGCTGTGAAAATTGACAGTGACCTTTGAGAATACCACTGAAGCTAGTGGAAGCTATGGTTGGAATTAGGGTTTAATAAAGTGGAAGGTGTGAACTGACAGAAAAATGATGTAAGGAAGCAGATTACATAAAGAAATTCCTTGTCAGAAAGAGATTAATAATGCCCAAGTTGGTATTACTGAGCTTCACAGTAACCAAGTTTATGATTTACCTTTAGTATTAGTATTTAGAAGTTTTTTACACTAAAAATAAACTTTTAGGTAGTGCTCTCCAGGAATTAGAACACTGCGGGTTCAGTTCTCTTTCCACATTAGGAATGCTACTTGATTGTCATTTTGGCTAGGGATATGGTGAGGATTATGACTTAGATATACTGAAGCTGTGGCAATGCATTGAGATCATACTGCTAGACAATCCCAAGGTATATTTAGACCCATGATTACTGAGTTTTTCAAAGATAAACTGAGGAATAGAATCATCTAGGGAGTTATGATGTTCATCCTAAACCAAGAATTCACAATCACATATATAAACCAGAACCTACAAAAAAAGCAAGTTCAACAAATTTCAGACAAGACCAGAAATGAGTTCAGAATACTGAAAGTTTACTGAAAATTTAGCACTGCCACTAAAGTCAGTTTAAGGTTTAATAAACTACAAATTGTGACTGTGCAATAAGAAAGTCACAGAAAGAAAGATAACAAAAATGTATTGAAAAATTTGGTATTGGATATCTTGGCAATAAAGTGACCCAATCTCTTGGACTGACAATAAATGCCTAGTTGAAGCAAAACCAGAAGAAATCTAGATAAAAACTTTTTAGATTTCTCATTGAAAATCATTTAAATGTGTCTAGAATCTTGTGGACATTTAGAATTAAGGTTCAGTTAGGGTTTAAGTTGATAAAATCTGGAAATTAAGGTGTGAGAGTAAAAAGGTCTTTGAAAAGATTACACCAGAGAATATAGTATTTTAGTTGTTTACAGTGAAAAAATGGTATGAAGTATTTCTGAGCCTGAGAGAAGCCTGAGATTTTGTGAGAGACTGCAAGCATGCAATTAAAAGACTTTAGAATATCAATGCTGTAAGAAGAGATGGAGCTCCTGGAGCAACAAAAACATACTCACAGAAATCTGATCCAGGAGAACAAGTAGGACAAGATTAGGAATGGCATCTTAAATGTATTCTGGAAAGAATGTGAAAATTTTTCATGAAGTTTCCCAAAAAAAAAAAAAAAATCTGAGGAAGACACAGGACAGTATTATATCGCAATTACATGCAATGAAATATGAATGAGAAGTTTGGGACACCTGTGAATATGCTAGAGGAAAACTTAAGAGTAAGCTACTTGTCTTTTTCCATGAAAACTGATGAAAGTTTGTCGTGATTTGACATTGGCCAAAACACCAGGCACTCATAAAAGTAGTTTGCTTACTCTCCTGCTATAGCTGGGTAGAGGAGAGGGGAAAAAAATTAAGAAAGGGCTCATGAGTTGAGATAAGGACTGGGAGAAAACAATGGTCTAAGAACAAAACATGTTCAAATAATGGTATAAAGTAAATTTATTATTATAAGAGTCAGAGGAGGATAATGAAAAGTACAATAAGACTTTGAAACACCATTTTTGCCCCCAGCTCCTCCTTCTCTTCCACTGACAGTACAGGGAGACAGGGCATGGGGCTTTTGGTCAGTTTGTCACTTGAGATTTTTTCTGTTTTCCCAGGGAGAAAACAGTCTTTTTTCTGCTATGCCATGAGATCCCTCCCACGGGCAAACAGCCGTCCCACACGTGTTGTGGCATGGGTCACTCGTCCATGGGGTGCAGTCCTNTGTTGTGGCATGGGTCACTCGTCCATGGGGTGCAGTCCTCTAAGGACAGGCTCTAGTTTGGAAGCAAGGGCCCGCGCTCTCTCTCCATCTTTGGAAGTAGGGGCTCTCTCTCTTCATTCAGGCCTCCCACTGGATCACAACTTTCTCTGACATCCACCGGCTCTGACATGAGCACTTTTCCC
>VXBI01005475.1:0-58577 GCA_013397375.1 Toxostoma redivivum
TATATATGTATATATATATAAAACAAGGCAATCAAAACACAGCAACAATAACTACAAAATTAACAACAGCAGAGCAGAAAACCCAGTAAACAGTTCTCTCGGTTGTGGACACCTTTCCCTGTGGTGCGGTTACTGTCCCAGCTGGCAGGCAGCACCAGCCAGCTCCCAATGAGCAGGGGGGAGATGTGGCGATTGCACATGGCTGGAGGGGTGCTGGGGGTGATGGCGGCTGTATCCCAGATAGGAAGGGCGGAGGAGAGATGCTGCTCATGGATCCTGGAGCAGTGTCAGTCCTGGTGCTCCAACAGGATGCCTGCAGTCGGCAGAAGATGCAGGAGAGCGTCAGAGCAGGGAGGTTGCAGGATCCCACAGCTGAGGAAGGCAGCACCCAGCGTCGGCATGGCCAGGTGAAGTTTTCCTAGCAACTGTCCTTCTCTGAGCCAAACGAGCGAGAGACCCGAGGGCACGAGAGTCCAATCCCTGTTCCCCTCTTCTTTTTCCGGTTTCTCCCTTGCCCACCCCCCTGTGAGAGAAAAACTATTCCCACTAAGGTGTAGCCACAAATACTTAGCATAACAATGGGAAAAATTCCACAGAAAGAAAAAGAAAACAGTTCAACCCCCAACAACAGACAACAAAGATTTTGAAAAAGAAAACTCTTTTTGTAGAAGTTCTTTAAAGGTTCTTACAGCTTTTACAGCTCTCCACAAAGCAATTCTGAAATAAAACAACCCCAGCTATGATCTAAAGAAGTGGGAAGAAGGATCAATTGCACAGCCTATGGAATACTTCTGGTTGCTATCAAAAGCATAGATCTAATACAGTCTTTCCAGCCGATCAGAGTCACTCTCAAAGTGTCTTATTTCAAACTGCGCTCTGCAACAGACTTTTATATTACCTCTGCAAGTGTTTAATAAACTGATTGTTCACAGTGAATATGTAGCAGTAGAAAGATAAGTATTTTATAAATTCATCTCACTTATTTTTCTGATCTGCAGAGAATAGCCAAGACTGACTATGTAAATGAAACACAAGAAGGCATGTGAGATGAAATTTCTAGAAACAGGAATCAAAGCCAGCTTTTGACAGAGGCAGAAGTTGTTGCCAGACTTGTTCATTTTATAAAGATAATTTTGAGATAGAAATAAATAATCAATACAGGACACTCTGCTGTCAGTCTCCAATTCCAGCCTCTTTTCAGCTGCTGTACCAAGCATTTCAGATATTTGGCAATATTCCAGCAGGCCTCACCTGCTGAAGACAGTTTGAATTATTTCCCCCAGAGTTAATCAGTAAACCCCACATTCTACTCAAGTCACACCATGATGTGACTTAAAATCAACATGTCAGGGATTCTGGCACCATAAAAAAACCCCAACAAAACACAACAACTACAAAACAAAACAAACAAAAACCCCTAGAAAGTAAGACACAGTCTTGAAAAACAGGATGGTGCTAGTAGCAAGGTTGTTACATTTCAAATGCTTTCAGCTAAATAAAGTTTAAAGAAATTCAATGCTACATCTCTGGTCTGTTCATTCTGATAGTATTGGAGACCCTAAGTCTCAGAAAGCACAGTACATGCTACTTCTTTTGTTTTCTCTACAGGAGCTCAAGGATATGCCAAAGGATTCCTTTCTTTTAGGCTTTTTGGTTTGGATTGTTTTTAGCCTCCTTTTATTTCAGCTCTCCTCTTGCAGTGCAGTTATCTATGGCCCTCCTGGATCCTGGTGATGTTGGAGCATAGTTCCAGTATTACAAGGTAACTTTAATACTATTTGAGACTATTTTTTTTTCTTCATTTTCTTTCTGTTTCTAAGAATAAATGACAGCTCATATTGTGCGTAGGTTCCTGCTCATGACAGTCTGGGCTGCTAACAGATTGCTAATCTGATAACTGCACTATTAAAAGATCTTGAGGAGACAATGTCCTCTTGCTTTCCAACTACAATCTGGGATATTTATTTCCCTGTATTGAATCATTAACAGCATGAATTACTGTCATAGTAATTATAATAAAGATAATGTTCCTTAAATCAGTTCCATACATTCAAAAAGTGGTCAATCTGCTTCATCACAACCCCTGCCAAGAATGGGAACATATTGTGTTATCTATCATACAGGGATGGTATCCTAGAGTAGGGAACCTTCTGTGGGAGGGGGAACCAAACCACACTAAGTTATGGTCAAAAGAACTAAACATGAGCCAGGAAGCTGAGACATGAACAGAATATGGCACTGGCAGATGTTCCTGTCTGCTGGACATACCTTTAGTGTCATATTTTCTAGAGTTACATATACAGACAGAGGACCTCATATAGAGATAGCAGCTGCAGATAGGAAAAGCATTAAGAAATTAATAGTTCTCTACTAGTTCAATACTACAAGGATATTATTCTTAAATTCAGTTTGTATTATAAAGCATATTGTCAGTTCTAACAAGGCAGAAAATCTTCTAAGCCATTCCATCAGTTACCTTTTTTATATGAACATAGGGAGAAGTTACTTTCCACAACAAAAAGTAATTATTCCTCAGTGTTGAAAGAGGCTACGACACACTTCCTTCTCATGCAAGGTGGATGAGTTTAATGATAAAGCCATGTCAGCAAGGCCGAAAAACATGAGTAGTATTATATTCTAACAGATGCATTATTATATTCTTACTCATACTAAGATAATTCTTAGGGTTCCAGGAATGGGGTAGGATGCTTCTGTACTAGGTACTGTAGAAAAAGAAGATCCAGAAAACGTTTTCTTTCCTAAAGCTGTACAGTACCAGCCTATAGGATAAATATATGATGGCATGATATCTCTTGGAACAAGGCAGCAGAGTAGGCTATTGTGGCGACCACCACCAACAAGTCCAACGACAGCAACACAACCACGAACACAAACTCACTGGCAAAAGTAAAAGAGTCATTGCCACAAAAGTTTTGGGGACAGTAAAATGGTTCAATGTAAAACATAGATACGGGTTCATCACCCAAAACGATACCAAGTAGGATGTGTTTGTCCATAGACAGATATAAAGAAGAATAACCCCAGGAAATATCTCTGCAGTGTAGGAGATGGAGAGACTGTGGAATTTGATATAGTGTGGAGAAGAAAAGGCCCCCAAGCAGCCAATGTTACAGGACCTGGTGGAGTTCAAGTGCAAGGTAGCAAACATGCACCAAACTACAACTACTACCCACGTCCTAGAAGATGTTGTCACCCACACAGCTACCAAAGGGATGGAGCCCAAAGCCACCAGCCATCAAGCCTTAGCAGCAGCCCAAAAGCAAGGACAACACAAAACACTGACCAGCCCTCCTGCAAACAGAAGTCCCCTCCCAAGTGGATAAGTCACACTCCTTTGGGTTCCTTTCCACAATCCCTATTGCTTCCCTGACTCCCTCCCACTTTACCCTTCTTCCATCCACTAAATAAGTCAAACTCCTTTTGGGATTTCCCCAGATCCTATTACTCCTTTATGTACCCTCAAATTCTTACGTGCCTTTCCCCTCCATGGTCTCCCTACCTTTGCTACTCGGCTACCAATCCCTTTTCCCAAAGTTCATTCTTAATACAAGAGGAGGGATGATAGGAGGGAAAGGGAAGTCTCCTAAGGTAACAACCTTTTTCTTCAAAATTAACGATCTCTATTTGGAGTTTCAACAGACACACCACCCCCACTCTACCTCATACAGACTCAATGACAGCTGACCACACTGCTAACCACTGCCAGAATACCAGTCCTTGCTAAGGAATCCCTTTCCTGACTCAGTTTCCAGATAAGCCATGCCAAGAAAACCTCGCCTCCTTCCTACCAGCTCTAGAACACTTCAGAAAATCTGTTCAGGCACTGGGGACTCAAGGGATGGCTCGTGTTTTGAAAATTATCTTATGGGTGCTTTTGATTGTTTTGTCATTTTGTGTTCATTCAGTTGTCTCAAACATTTAATTTTAGAATCCTTGAGAGAATCCTTCTTAACTAATGAAGGAAGGGAAAGTTGTGGAGATCCTAAAAGGCATTCCCTAGCTAGGGAGACACAAAAGGCTTCTCTCATAGTAAACCCTGTTCTGTCATGCCAATGTACCCCAGTTCTGTTCCCTTGGTCGGCCCTGTGCCCCTTCCCTGTCCCTCAGTCTTTCAGTCACTCCCACCCTGTTTCCCTGTTGGTTCCAGTGCCCTAAGCCCACCTTTGTCCTGCCCCCATGTCCCCTGGTAATTGGTCTCTGATGCTCCCCCTGCCCAGAACACCCATGTGCTTGAGCCTGGACCCTCACCACGAGGTTTGCCTTTGCCTTTGCCTCTGACCCTGGATTGGCCACACGTGTGGCTGTGTGGAACCCATACAAAGGCCCTTCCTGCATCTTTACCTGCAACCATCAAAGCTATCCAGGCCACAACAAGCTATTTCTACTCGTCACTGTTAGGCTGCTGAGGTCCCTTAGATGGAGCTGACAGCACTTGGTAACTGAGCTGTTACTGCTTTCTCTGATTGTCTGCTGTGTCCTCAGAGGGAAACAGGCTTGGAGTGTCTGAGCCACTCAGCTACAACAAGAGCGAAAGGTGTTTTCTCATCCAGCTTCTGCATCAGCATGGAAATTATTTATGTTCTGCCTCTCACTGTAACACAAATGCACAGCTATACAGCAGACAGGAGAAGCCAACTCTCCTCCAAAATTTCTGTGGCAGAATAGGCTGAGGGTAATCAGCCAGAGTATGCTTAGATGCCTCTTCACCCAGAGCTGATATATAAATTGAAGAGTAGTCCCAAAAATGAGAACATAACTGATGTCAAATCCCACTTACTTTGCAAAGTCCCCTCCTAAAATAAAAACAGTGAATCAAAAACTCACAACTTTCAGTCTAAACATATTTTGAGAAAGGTAAGTTTACAGTGCTTAGAAAGTTAATTAATGTAATGAACCAGGATAAGACACGCAGTTTGACTACTAAGTACTTGTGAGGCAACTACTTCAATTAAGCAAAGACATTCATGGTAATGGCTCACTGACTCTCCCCTCATCAGAAAAACCCAACTAGTATTACAGAATTCAAATTCTTCATTATTTCAGTATATTTCTCCATTGACTGACTCAGCTGCAGCCAATTAAATTTTTTGAACATCCAAGTAGTTTTTAACATGTATTAAGGTAGAAAAAAATTATGTTTATTCTACCCAGTATTAAATCTCTGAGATTTTTTTATAAAATACATGAATTGCTGAAATGTCAAAATTTCTCTATGTGCTTTTGGTGTTCTAAAGTTATACTGCAGTAAGGAAGAAAACATTTTTTATTAACTGCTCCTCAAAGATGATAACACAACAAGTAAATCTAAGGAAGTTAATTAAGAGTCTGTCAAATGATTTAATGAATAAGAAACAGAGACAAGACAACTAGAAACTGACAGTGACTCAATGGCAACACTTGGACAGAAAAAAGGGTGACTTGGACAGGAGCATGCAACAAAATCTGTGCTGGGATTCTATGTGACAGATCATTATCTAAGAATAAAAACTGTCTCATTCCATATCAAAGCATTTACAGACTGAAGGGCTATTTTGTGAGCTGCATGAAACAGTTACTTTCCAGACAACTATCTGGAGAGGGAATTACAAAATACTACAAAAAGACAAAAGAACAAAAGGTGCTACACAAGAAAAGCAACCAACTGTTATCAAATCAGTTTGCTATCTCGAATCATGTTAACTTATAATTTAGTTTAACTAGACTGAAGGTTATCAGAACACAGATTGGGTTGCAGATGCTGAATACATAAATTTTCTCAGAAACAGACAAACTATGGGTGAGATCCAGAAGTTAGAGGGGTCTGAGATTCTGAGCAAATCCCACCAAAAATCAATTAAAAGCATCACACTGACTTTTATGAACTCTGTCAAAACTAAGTGATCTAATCAAAGGACCATCTTTTTAAGTATGTACTTGAGAGTTCATCCAGCATAGGAGAATAACATTCAAAGAGCACAGCAGAAAATAAGGAAGACTGCCTAAAGCATGTGGCATCTCCCATCTGGTTGGGTTACCATCCTGTGACTGATGACACACTTTGGACTGTAGGCAATGAACTGAATTTTGTCAAACTAAATGAGACACAGGAGAATTTGAGCAAAGACCTTTAGAACCAAGAGCATGAAGTATTATCTTCTCAGATAGAGCTGTGTTGTTATGTAAGCAGCATAAAGAACATAGTAGAAATGTTAGCAGAAAGGTTAATCTTAGTGGAGCAAAATAAACAAAAACTTCAGAGCCCAAGCTCCACCACATATACACAAAATCCATTGCTGCATCCACATTACTTTTTTAGTTTGACTCAGGAATGCACTTCTAAAACAAAAACTCCTGGTTCCTGCAGCCCAGCATGCTTTGGTGTGCATTGCAGAGCACTCTGAGCTTATACAAACAAGATTTCTTTGGAAGAAAACTAAATTGGAGAGAAGCCTTGAGAAACTCAAACACTTGATAGCACACATGCAGTTCATGGCATAGAGGAGACTCAGGTCAAGGGAAGATCCCCAAACACTCACAATGCCACATGGGTCCTCAACACTAATATAAACCATGCTCCCTGAGATGTTAACCGCAGCCTACACTTGTATAAATTGTGTCTGAAGATTCTACCCCACACAAAGGAATCAGATTTGCATGCTGCAGAACAAAGTGAGGCATCTGTTGAAATAGTAGGACAAAGAACAATCAAAGCCTCAATCTGAGTTTAGTCTGAGTTTGGAAGAAAGAATACAAGCAGAAATGCAACCGAAAAACCCTACTGTAAACTGTAATACTAAAATACTAAAAAATAAATTAAAAAATAAACTCTCAATCTGAAACAATGGGAAAATGTAACTATATTTAATATCTGGAGATTAAACACATGTATCTGAGCTAGGCTTTTCCTTCATTCTGTTTCTCAGTTTAGGAACTGGGCAGTTAACTCTTAACACTTGTATGACGGGTTTATAGCTAAAAGCTATTTTCCTTGGTCTATATTAAAAGGTATTTACTTGAGAAAGTCAATAAATTGCACTGAGAGAAAACTGAAGTAGGAAAGATTTTTTTTGTAGTGTAAATCAACCAGATATCATTGACAGTAATTTGCACATTTATTGATTATTTCAACCCAAAGGTCAAATTAACAATGAAACACTTAACTGTGGTGTTTCTTTGAGACTCAGATACTTAACTCATTTAGTCCTATGTTGGTCTGTTGGAGTCAAAAAGTCAACAATATGCAAAAGGGGAATGGCTTAGTTGCTCTAAGGTAACAAGGGAAAATATTTTGGTTTTGCCTTTTGTTTGTTATTAATTACTATGATAAACAATAACCCAGAAGTTAATGCTATTTTAAGCTGTACTTGCCAATAGCCACTGAAAATTAATTTAGGTAAAGAGAGAATATAGAAAATAACATCAGTGATTTCCAACAAATTTCTCCAAGAAGTACTGACTTATTTTTCCATTTCACTGCACTATTAGATGCATTCAGTAAGTTTAAAGAGTGCAGATATCTTTTATACCATATTAAAACCCTAAAAATTATTTGAAACTCTCTGAAACCTCTTACTATGTCAGTTCATTCCTTGATAAAGTTCGTATTATATGTATCAATAGTCTCAGTAGACCTTACCCTTGGAAGTAATGTTCATTATAGTTCAGACCTTGTGCTACATTTGGTAAATTCTTATTGATCTGACTAGAAATTTGAGCTAGAGACTTTAAAAGTGGTGATAGTGTGAATTATTTTTAAGTCAAAGCGCATCTGATCATAGGCATCTGATAAGAAGGATGTCCAAATCCCTACAGCAATGCACATATGTGAAGGGAAAAAAAGAAGAAGTAACCAAAATATAATAGCTAAAGTCTCTTATAGATTACCGGATTGTATGGTTATGCCTTTGGACCATTTTTATGCCTCAGCATCATCTTCAATATAGCCATTCTTTAAAGAAAAAGATAAGGTGTTCTTGTTGAAGAATGTCAGCCCATATCTTCTTTTTGAGATGTCTGGATTTCGAATAACAGTGTTTAGAAATAGTCCAATAACATCTGTGAGATTATCTCTGTGGCAGGTTGCCCCAAAAGGAGTTTATCATGGGTCCCAACTATATAAAAGTCCAGTACAGATATTGCTGCAATCCCCAGCACACCAGGAACTTGCAATGGAAATTTTCTTGGATTTCTTTAAAAGGGAATATTTTGAAAATGTCCATTCTCTGAAAATCTTTCAGTTATGACTGTTTTCATTTTGGGAGAGGGGACTTCAGCTTTTTTATCAATCTTCTTCTATATAAAACATACACGTAAAAACAACCAATTGTGCTTCATACTGTATTGGGTATGAAAAATTAGGAAAATTAGGATCATTTCCCAAGGAAATTTTGAACAGAAAAATCATAACATAACACTGAATATTGTTCACACTGGATAGGTGCCCAGATGTATTAACCTAGACCTTGCAGGAATGACCTTGCTGCATACTGCAGGCAGACTGCAACAGTGACTATTGTCTAATTACTGCTATAGCATAATGACACAATTCTGAAGGGTGCTTGAGTTACTTCTATCCTTCAGACATTTACTGGGAAACACTATAAAGGTCTGCAGTTAGTCTATGTCAAAGGCATTAGGAAACCTGTATGTAACTCTTCAGAGGTGAGTGTTCAGACAGCACTCTTAAGCTGGTTTATTTCCAGTCCATTTTATGTCCTGATGTTCTCTATAGGAACAATTAAGCTGATAGAATCAAGCAAAAGAGTTACAAAACTGCTCAAAACACAGTGCTAAGCAGCAATTCAAATAATTTAAGATGACACAGGAAGGATTAGGAGGGACTTAGCCATTGAAAATTAGCGAGTGTTTGCTGGCATTCAGTGTAGATGGCTACAAAATTAGCTGAGGCATTTGAAACAGCAGATGAGGAACACAGATTTTGGTAAATATCTAGTTAAAAGCTAACTTTTAACAGTAATTTTTACTGGAGAGCCATGTAGGCTAGTACTCCTTTTCTGTATGAAAAAAAAGGGGACCAAAAAACCTGACAAAACAAAAAAATCAGAGGAGGTATGGATTTTTTAGATGGTTTGTGACTCTATTCAAAGGTATGGATAAAATATTAAGGATTTTAAAATACTTTAACAGGGAAAAAGTAAAAGCAAGAACAAAATCAATGATTGGAAATGCATTAATGATTTGAGGGTTTGCTTTGTTTTTCATTAGAATTGTGAGAAACGATAATTCTAATCCAAAGCAGCACTTCAAGGAGGACAGCTTCACTGCTAACCCAGTAAAATCTTTTTCTAGAGCTGGAATCCTTTAGAAAACATTAACTGCTGAAATTAGAATCTTTTACACATACAAAGGCAATGAGTACCACAGGACTGACTTTTGCCTTCGTTTGCTGACTGGTATCTAGATTTGAACTGAGATAAGAAACCAAAATTCTTCTTAGAGTGTTGATATGTTATTAGAAGTTGAATTTACTGCTCTAGAAAGTAAGATGTAATGGGCTGATTTGCATCTTATGAATATAATTGTAAAAAGCAGAATTTTAACAATAAAAATCTAAAGCAGCCCTGAGGATTTCTGACCAAATATTTGCTTTCTTGGGAAATGAAGCTTTTCTCTTTATTTACAGTCTGACATGCAAGTCACTATTTTGGAGACGTTTCTTTGTCCCAGCTGGCAAATAATCGCTACTGAGTTATGCCTTAAAACTCTTAGTCTCTGCAGTATAAACCTCCAGCACTTCTACTCCTCAAGAATATCCTAAATCCTGAACTTTCTGTCAAATGCTCAATAGTCCTTTCAACATCTCTGATAACCTGAAATAGATAGCAATTAAAAAAAAACTATTTCAGAAGCTGCTAAATATGCCACATTTTCTGCCCCAAGAAAAGAAAAAAATACTACCATTTGAGATACTAAAGATGCCAATATATTACATAATGAATTTGGAATATTTCTTCAAAGAAATTTCTATAATGGATTATCACTGTGTGTTGTTTTTAGCTGGATGATTTCTGAGGCACCTATCCTCTAGGGAAAGTCAAACAATACAGTTCCCATTAAATTCTCGTGTCTTGCAGAATAGCAATTATGATGTAGTTAAAATCAACATGAGACAAGAATATTTTGAGGATTGATGAATATAGGCATTTATCAGATATCCAAGTGAATTTTTAGTTCAGTGATCCATCTTGACAAGTCTAAACACACTCCTAACCTGTTTACAATCTGGTAGCTAAAATTTGCTAGCAAGAGCTCACCAAGGAGGAAAATTGTCCTCGAGCAGCCCCTTCTTTCTGAGGGGAGCCCAGAAAGGCTGTTGAGCACTTTGAAGCATCCCCTCTTCTGTTCCTGCCTAGAGGCTAAACTTAGTCCTTATATGAGGCTGATATAGGAGGTTTTACTTCAATACTTCTGTAAAATCCTGATAATCTACAAGTAGAGAGTGCATATGGAAAAGTAATACAATAATGACCTTTAAATAAGCTTTTAATAACCCAACACATTACATGGTAAGGAGCACTTTGGCCACCTGTGCTTCTTTTCATGACAGAACACAAGGGATTGGGGCTTACTTGGGGAACAGCATCAGCTGATTAATGCATAAATTTATTTGAAATTTAAACAAACTCAGAGTTCCTTAGGGTTAATCAAGCCCAGCCATACACATTTTCAGTGTTGCAAGTATTTCTGAAAGAGAAATGGGGCATGGGGCAAGACAGTGAAGGAAGCCCTTCCAGATTCCTCCTTTCCATGGTTTGGCTTAAGCTCTGCTGATATAAACACTGAAAAGGGCATCATGTCCAAAAACATCTGCTAGGTTCAATGCCTTCATGCCAGCAAGTTTAATGCAACCTGAAATATTATATTACAGCCAGAAGTCATACAACTTAGAATCAGTCTGGTACAAACTGCAATTTAAAATTAAAAAGAATGGTTCTGAAGACAAGAACAAAATCCTTACAAAGTTTTCAGTTTGTATAAGAAGCTGAAACTCAATGTGGACAACAAATGAGAAACAATCATAGGAGACGGCCATTTGGCCCTCTTATTTGTAAATTAAGAGGCATAAGAGGATGAACAGCCAAAAAGATGAAATAGGTGACAGGTTACTGCCTTCAATATCTCTTGAACTGATCCCTAAATTGTGCTGACCAAGGGAGGCTCAGGGGGTCTGTGGACATACAACTCACAAAACCTTGACAAAGCAGATATAATTATTACAATATAAGTGCTTTTAACTGTCTATTTTTGTGAAATTATTCTGGTTTCCAAAATAACTTGATTTTAATACAGACAGTTTTGAACTATCTTTGGGAATCATTATACTGCTATCATGTATGGAGATCTCTGTGGACATTTGTTTTCTTTTCACTTATCTGCCATACTTTTAAGGAGATTCTGCAGGATAGGATTTATTTCTTCTGTCTTTCAAAATCTGCACTCTTTAACATCTTCATTAACATCAGTATCTTTATAATAATTCCATTAGAGAGAAATTTTACATAACAAGTTTCAAAAATTAAATTTTGAGCCACAGAAAGAAGCAGGAAAAATTATGTTCAGTCCACTTATAAAAACATTCTGTTTTCTCCTCTCTTTTGTAAGAGGAGAACAGGAAAATGAAAGTGCTGATACTATCCATCCTGAAGTTCATATTGTTTCAAACAAAAGCACTGTTTATCTTCAAAGAAGACAGCTTTGGATCCAAGCACTTTGAAACAGAAATGACCTAAAAGTATGTGTGCTTCTTAGCATACTAATTGCTCTGAATTTGAGCAATTCTGCTTAACTGTTCTGCTTGTCCAGTGCATACACTTCATAGTTAAAACCCCAAAACACATCAGAAGAAGAATTCTAATTATATGTTTCGTTAACTTTAAAAAAAAATAGTCAGTACTACTGACTTTTAGGTACCATAATAAATGCTGCCGGGTTCTGCTTTTTTCCCCTGAACTAATTTATTCTGTTTCAATAAATTGTTCTCCAGGAAGAGACGAAGATGTTTAGTGAAGAATGGAAGGCAGGTATATTTATTTTAGACAATTGTTGTAGAATGGCAAATGGATAGTCAATATATTTTAGGTAAGTAACTCTATTCACTTAATATGAACAAGTTTCATCTGAATATTAGAACAGCTAAAGGAGTGTTAGGAAACACCTTTTGAAAGTTCAAGGAGAAAATAAAGGATGAGTTGGGTTTTATAATGCTTTTTTAAAGACTTCTCACAGTTGGCAGACTTTCCCCTAATATTTATCTCTTGAAAATGCATTAAATCAATTTTAATTATTTTCTTAAATTCTTTCAAGGAGTTACTTGTATATCTGACAGAAGTTGATATAAAAAGGACAAGAAAAGGACTACATTTACATTTTTCATACATAAGCTCAGAGAGTCCAAGGCAGAAGAATTTTCCTCCCTACTGCCTGTACCTGAGAAGTATCAGGCACCAGTAAAAGGGAGCCCTTGTTGCAAGCATCCATTAAAGACTGTGTCAGGTTCTCCTCTCTTCCACACATCACTGCCACACACCTTTTTTCTTCCTCTAAATCAATTAACATTATGATAATATTGTTCCTGACTCCTTTTTTTGGCTTGATGAAGCTGGCTTTCTAATCAGGAAGGGTGAACTTTAAAGTCAAGTGCAATCAGAGATTATTAGGCAAGAAGCGATTATGAGAAGTATTTAAAGGTAATAGCTAATGCAGTACTAGTATAAAAAGCAAACATCCTTGAAACAAACCAAATTAATTACTCTATCTGTCTTTGATTTAACACATAAATAACCTAAAAATGGGCTGATATGCTCCTATCTCACCCTCATCTCAAAAGAGGAACCATTTTTTAGAGGGAGATTTAACCATAGAAAATCTTCATGAAATCTGATACTGTTACTTATTTTGACAGCCAACATAGAAAGCAGAGACTGGACAGAACTGGAAACTTAATTCCCCAGTGATTTGCTGTGTTTCAGACCAAGTGTAGATGTAATATGGTTGATGAAAAGTGAAGAACAAACTCTATATGTGGTATATGCCCACTGCCCCTGTTCTGTCAATGCTGGTTGTCAGCTCTACAACAGAACACACCCAGCAGAAAATGACAGTAAATTATGTTCTGAACATCAGGGAAAAGAGCTTTGGTTTTGTACTTGTAAGAAATTCAGATAAAGACTTTTTCAGACAAGGTCACGAAGTAGTGTGTTTATAGTATGTTCAGAAGCATCTCTCCATTACACATGGAAATGGAACGAAGAAGACAGATGCATTTTCTTCTGTTGCTCCCAAAATCTTTAAAAATCACTCAAATCCATGTTTCTTTGTTGTTTTGGGGTTTTTTTGTTTGTTTGTTTTATTTTGTTTTTTGGTTTTTGTTTTGGTTTGTTTTTTTTCTAAAACAAAAGTTACAGGATATGAATGTGTGGAAATTTAACTTTTGGTATCATTAGTCCTCTCTCACCCTAGAGATTGGACATACTAGTTACAGTACAGTTCCGTGATCTCCTATAGGATTTCAGCCGTAAGAGAATATAAATGCATTATGGGATATGTACAGATATATAAATGGCTCCTCAAGGAAAATCTGGATCTCACAAGACCTGGACATACAAGCTTTACTAGGTGCCTATAGGAACTTTACAGAAACAAGTGAAATTAAGTTATTATGAGAATCATGAGAATATGATAATATTCTCTAGTGTAACAGAGAATTCCACTGAAGTGGAACCATTCCACAGAAATTCACCTGTTAAAAAAAAGGACTTATACGAGAATGCTTCAGTGGAGGAAGAGGCTTCACTGAAAAATGTTCACATCATCATCACTTGGAAATTCCTTAAAGCCTCTGTTTAAAAATTCACATAGAACTAGTTCCACCACTAGGACATCAACATAAGTGAAAAATGAGACAAGTTTTCCTGTTCAGGGCTTTGGGAAGGCACATTGTTTTCAGACACAACTTATTAAATTGTGTGGCAGAGTTCAGTTTCCATCTTCTCTGTAGGGGCTGACTGCACATAAACTTGTGACAAACGAGCTGACAAAATGACAGCATTTCAGAGTACTTAAAGAATGATTTCTATCATTCTTTACCTTCCAGTATTCAACTTGGTAGCTCTGAGTCTCTGGACAAAACACCTGTATGACACTGTAATTGTGTTGTGACAGGAGTGGCTTGTTAAGTGCTGCATGGGCAGTAGATATGATATCACAAATGCAGAAGGAGTAGTCTGTTTATATACAGCCTTATAGCACACAAATAACAATTTCTAGTTTCCATGTTCTTCCCTTTCTTTGCTAGGGCCAGAGCAGCAAGGCTGTGCTGGTGCCACCTGCCCTGCCAGGGTGCCGTGGCTGCCACACTGCTCTGTCCACCCCACAGTGCCTTGTCCAGCCTCCCACCTCTCCCTGCTCCTAGCAGCCCTGGGGCACCAGCAGGAGCTTTGCAACATGGGAATACATGCAAGGAGCTTCTCCCTGCTGAGAAGCAAGCAAGCTGTGGACTATTTCTGACATACACAGAGGTGAGTTTATTTTGAGTTTGTGAAGGCAGGTGCTCAGACATCAAGGGTTGCGTCCATGCCCTACCACTTGGAACTGAGATGTTCAGATTATTCTACATTTCACATTTACTTCTGATGTACTTCCATTAAGTATATTTTTTTATAAAACACCCACAAAGAGAAAACTAATTAGAACTTGTTTTTAGGATTAGCTATTATTCTAAGTGGTAATACAGAGTGAAAAATGTAAAGATTCTAAAAATCTATCATTATATTAACAGAGATAGCTCATTGCTTTGTATCTTAGCAACAATACCTGTTTGCAAATCAAGCAATAGACTGTATAAAAAACCTCAGAAGTCCAAACTTTTCACTTGAAACAAATAGAATAAAATCAAACTGTAAAATTACTTCTTCCCACACATAATAATTAAATCAAAATTCTAAAGAACTTTGTTCTAGTTCTGAATCAGTTTGCAAGCCTCAGGATCATAAGTATCTGTCGTATGGTTCCAAAATTTCAGGGTAAATCTAGGATCACTGAGAAGTACTTTTTAGGTGTCTTTTTTCAGATGCTCCTGTCAAAATGTTTTATCTAGGAAGTTATGAAAACATGAATGGAAAAATACTGATCATTTCAACTGGAGTTATACTTTACACTTCTATCATACCAGACAAATAATTAACAATCAATGACATCTAAAAACAGTGCTAAAATCATACATCAGCATATGACTTTGAATCTGAGTAATTGCATTTATTATGGGCCCTGTGGGGAATCAGTATGAGAAGTTCTTCCTCCCCATTTCAATTACAGATATAACAGAAGTAAATTAAGCCAAGTCAATATTCTCAGTAGTCAATTCTGTTTACACCAATGTCTTTTCAAAAGTTTTAAATAATAATTTATGCATAACAAGGATGATTTGGGATTTGGTTTTGATCTGCTGCTGGTTTTTTTTAATCTAATGGGGTTTTTGCCACACAAATTTACATGGATTAACATTTATTTAAAAGAATCTTATACTCTACTATCATTAATGTTTACCTCATTTTCAAAATCTTTCTTTTCTATTCATCTCCATATTTACACAACATATTTATTTATTTAAAGTATTGAAGCATCTTGCAAACTGAGGAAAATAAACCACCTTGGTGGTTTATACTGGTGCCATTCATATTTTATGATAGTGATATTGGAATCTCTGTGCTACCTTATTCTCCTATATTTCTTTTATTTGTAGTCATAAGACAATAGAAACTAAAGGAAATTGCCATTGCTCCATGACAAAAACAGAGACTCAATAATTTAATTATGCCAGATATGTGAATATAAGCAGAAAAGATGAAGCAATGATCTTCATTGTCAGCAACAATTTTAGCAGCACAAGGAGGTAAGGCCAAGATTCATGATTAGTCTGTCTAATGTCTTTTAAGGACCTTGGGGATTTTATTTGGATGCCTGCTGAAGTTTAACACCAAGACTATAGAAAAATTTCCTTCTCTAAGGTTTTGCTTCCTTACTTTGGGATTCTTGAATTTTTGATGATTTAACAAAGCTGTTACCATTCAGTAGAGATAACAATGAAATAGAGGGACAAGAGTGTGACTTATGAAGCTTGTTTGCTGCACACTCCAGCTCTTTCAGTTATAATTTGATGAACACCCTCTTAAAAAAAAATCTTGCATATACTTGCAGCTATTTATCCTCTGTCCAGAATAGATTTTCTTGAATGGTCCATTACAATCCATTATAACACAATTTGTTTTAAATAAGTCTCCTATCAAGGCCTTGCATTGCATCTGTCCCATCCACAGAGGAGTTAGTCCCATGATTTTAAGAGGGGCTGGGGGCTGAGAAATCGACTTCCTCAGGCATTGTCGCAGCAGGAAGCTTACACTGTTCCCTGCTGTCTAACCCTCCCAGACAAATTAGCAGTAAGATCCAATAATTAAAGGCATATTTTAAAGATTTGTGTGACTGAGAGCCCCAAGTGCAAATATTCCATCTCATCCACCGAATTTTACCCCCAGGAGGAAAGCAATGGAAATTTCTCTCCATTACAGGCATCTTCTCTGTGCCATTGCCACTGTGGCTTTCTGTCCCTGTAGGAGAGGCTCTCATTGTTAGAGACTTCTATACTATTTCATTTCTGGAAGAAGAATTAGTATATTAATATCTTGAAATGTCATCTCTCCTTTGATTTGTAAGTGTATACATAATCACACCAAATACTAAGTAATCTCTACAGCAAAGTCATTCATTTTAGATGTTAATCTTAGCCAAATTCTAATAGATTGCAATCTAGAAAACAATAGTTTTCACATCTTCCCAGAAGGAATAAATTAACTGCTTGTAAATCATTAATTTGCAGCTCTCCAATGATCAAGGCTGTCAGACTAATGTGATTTTAAACCAATTAGGATTTGTTCTTTTGTTCATTCATTCCAGTAACAATAACATGAATGTAGTGAGAATTGAAATTAAAATACCAGCTTTCAATTGAAAGATTGCAGATTTCTCTACTTTATGTACCATTTCCCAGCAGCTGCAGCATATGGACTATTAAGTTAAAAGAGTTCATTTTAAACACAGTTGGCAAGATATGACTGATGCACCTGACTGGCAATGAACTGTATCTAAAAACCTATAGTAGGTTTTTAACCTATCCTCCACTTAATCTGTATCTTTAAGATTGTTTCATTTCTCTGGTGATGTCTTATTTTATGTATCACACTATCTTTTGGATCAAAGTTTTCAGGCATTGTATATTCTACATTCTAGGCCAACAGAACATCTACAGCCACATAGTAAAATAATGCTGAATTATAGCCTTTTGTTTATATTTATATTTACATTCACTTCTTCTGCAGTAGTTTGTGATTCCTTGAAAAGACACAATTAAGTGTTTGGGTTTTCCATAGCACTTTCCATTATTCATCCCCTGTGCAATTTCATACAGATATTGTTTGAAGACCAAGTGGGCCTAGTGATCACCAGCTAGACTGAGGAACTTCACAAAATAAAGGAGATTTTATTCATTTCCCTCTTCTCTTCACCTTTATAACCTGTAGGAAACTTAAACTGGCTTGAAAATTCACCTGATTTCTTTCACTGTTCAACCCCACAAAGTGTTGCAGCCAAGCTTAATGCTTCATTTGTATTCAAAATCTAATGGGAAAAACTAGTTGAAAAGTAGGTGTGGCATTTCTTCTAAACACTATCATAACAACCCAGATGATACATTCACCTGCTGCTCATTCGTGGAAACAGTGAATTAGGAGGAGATACCAATTTGTTAATGAACATTTAATTGCCATGGGACTGAAGGTGTCTTGGTTTTTATGTTGCAATATTTCTAAGGCTGTACCCATTAAATGCAAATGAGTAAGAAAGCAGTTTTGATAGAGCAGGAAAAATGATGCATGTTTTATGTCCTTATTGAATTTCAATACTATTGGTAAGGTTTGACCCTTTCTCTGCCCTGGGTCCATGGTTTTGATGCTATTTGCCTGCTTCATTTTCAGCCTGTTTCTTGACAACTGCTGTTCAGTTCAAGCAGCTTTTCCCACTGGCTGGGGATTCATCCAGAGCCATCCCCAGGCTCTCCACTCGACGCTGTCTTTGAGCCGTTTTCTATGCATATGTTTTCTAACACAGAAGAAAAATTTAAAAAGAAATCCAAACCAAAAAACTTTCTTGAATAACTCAGGGTACACATATGCTCACTGCACTTACGGTAATTTAATGATAAACCTAACAAAGAAGGATGAATACCTGATCCTTACCCTGCTGTTTTAGAGCGGAATGAGCTGAGATTAAAAAGAGTTAAATAATTTGACAAAGATACCTAGCAACACATGTGTGTTCCAGCCACCTGCTCCAGGGCTCTCTATGTAACGAGTCCTACTCATTAATCAGAGCTGGTTATTATTTTGGGTTCTTCTGAAGGAAGA
Organism: Toxostoma redivivum; assembly: GCA_013397375.1. Taxonomy (NCBI): domain Eukaryota; kingdom Metazoa; phylum Chordata; class Aves; order Passeriformes; family Mimidae; genus Toxostoma; species Toxostoma redivivum. The sequence goes on from VXBI01005475.1 coordinate 18,474, forward strand.
GAAAGAAAACAAAAGCACTTTTAATCTAAACTTGTTTTCATCCTGTCTTTCTGAAGAAGGGAGATGTCTGAAGAGAGAACTCTTCTCTGACCAGTTGAGCTGTCACAATGAAGAAGGTACTCTCAAAATCTTTCTTAATTAATGAATATATGAATTGAGGGAAGACTTCAGGCTGAGAGTTGCCACTGAAACAATGACTGACTGACTGCAAACCAACAGGACAAGTTCCTCAGATGCTATAAAATTACAGTAGCACCATCTGGCATCTCAGTGGGTCCTTGTGGAATTAAACTGCCTGGCTGAAAAAGGGAAAACTGCACTCTCCTGTCCACTACTTGTTGTTAAAGCCTCAAGTTTCTCATAATAACTTTAAAAACTGCATTATATTTTAAATCTCCCATTCCTCAGCTGTCTTGAGAGGATTTCTCTAAACTATAAATATAGTGGTATTTCTTAGTTGGCTTACTCTTAAGAATATTTTATTCTTCTCAGAAATACACTGAGACAAATACACTGGAGAAAACTGATAATCTAACATCAGCCAAATCATGACAGTTGGAATCATTGATAGGAAATGCTTCAGAGCATGAGGTGAAAAAGTATTAATTTTCCTTTTTACGTTAGACACAAGCCCGTCAATTGTAGCAAACAGGAATAAAATCTTAGAACAGCTCACTATCAGGCTGGAAGGACAAGCAGCACTAGAAGTTCTTAGAGTTCATTACAGTAGATTCTGACTGCTACTGCCAAAGCTTTTGTAAGGATACCCTGCTGATATCTTTTGATAGTGACAGATTAAAATCATGGTCATGCAAAGACATGCAAAATCAAATATTTTGCCATGTTAGTCACAACTATCATTCCAGTTCTTTCTCAAATCTCCTTCATCAGAGGAAATAAAAGCTTATTTGCACCCCCATTTTGAACAAGAACATAGTAACATTCTTAGAAAAGTTCTCTGAGACCTCTTTCACTTGATTATTTTCAAACTTATTTAGCCATTAACAATGCATTTTACTAGAATCTACTTGATATTTCTAAAGGTTTTCCTTTCCTCCAAATTAACACCAGAATGTAGGCTGATAGCACTCTTTCTTAGGCAAATAAGGATCTGGCATATAAGAATTAAAACTGTGCTATTAAATACAACAGTAGATGACATTTTATATCTGAGTTTCAAACTTGGCCCATGTGTTGTCTCTACCATACCCAGAGTCAGATAAATAATATTTTATGATTCTGTGCATATGAAAAGGTAATATAGTTTTTATTTATTGCTAATAAAGCCACCAACACTGTTATCTTCAGGCAAAAAAAGTTTGTGCTCCAGATCATAATTCCTGTTCAAATAGATACGCCCTTTATCTATTTTACAAAGAGAAACATTGCATTAGCAGCCATACTTGCAGTATAGTCTGTCACCTGCAAAAGTGAGAGTGTAATCCGGTACGAGATACATTGTGTAGACTGGTAAAAGACATTATAAAGGAAAGTCCTTACCAAATCAGGCCTTGCTGTGCTGAATTACTAAACTAGCCTGTCACTTCTTCTAAGTGCAACTTGCAAGTTCCCATGCAAATCAATCTTATGTATGACAAGTTCATTAACACAACAACCTATTCTTGGGGAGAAAAACAAGTGCACCTGTGTAAACAATAGATATATCCCATGGGAATTCACAAAGGAAAAGATTTAAACCTAAATCTTAGCATGTACACACAAATCACCTTCTGACCAATATATGAAGTAGTAACAAAACATCTAGCCAATTGGTGTTGCACGTGAGGTCTGTGAACATTGTATAAAATGAGTTATGTGAGTAAAGAATGGGCTTTTTTCTGCATGAAGAAAATGGAGGTCAGGCTGATTTATTACAACTATATATCTTTTATACTATTTGCTGTATCTTTAAAATATATATAATATATGCACATATAAAAGAAGACAGACATGCATCCTGCAGGGTTCTTCAGTGAGTTCACCCTTTCTCATTATTGCATCTGATTCAGTGCTAGATGAAGCATAATTAGACTTTTCTTCCAGCCATGCGCCTCAAGATTTCCAGCTTTTCCATGGAGGCTCCATTGCTCTCTAACAGTTTCCGTTCTTAAGCTTCCAGCTCAAATGATGTATGAATTCACCTCACTGAATTCAAGTGTTATCTTTCGTTTGCTTTGAGTGCTGTATTTTTCTAGTTTTTCATGGCACAAGATCTTCACCTAATATTAACTCTCAGCTGGAAACACTTAGTCTACAGTTTACCCGCTTACAATTCTCTAAACTCTTCTTGCCTTTAACTCAACAACACAGACCAGCTTTTGTCAAATATATTCTGACAAATATTCCCAGGAGTGCCAATATAACCTGAAAGTCTCTCTTCCGTCTCAAAGCAAATCAGTGTTTTGCCAGCATCATCTTAGTAGAAAAACATCTCAAGTACTACCAGCATTCTTGACAAAAAAAAAAAAAAAAAAAGACACTTTTGATCCCTAGGCCTTCCCAGCCCTGCTAGTGGAGGTACAGAAACAAACTCATTCTAAACTAGGAAAGATTTTATTGACATACCCTAAGTTCCTACTTAAGAGTCAGCTGTTACTCTGGAAACTATTCAAGGGCCTACAAAAGAAATTGAGGGAATAGTGATTTAGTTGAAATAAATTATAGATTGGCTTTGGTTCAGAAACTAGCACATGAAAGTTAAATATCTCATACAGAAAGGCAGACTAATTGATTCAAATTGCTTTTGGTAGCTTACCAGCTGTGAGTAAAAGTAGCACTACTCCAATTACAGAAAGGCAGAAATCTGGTTCAGACAGGCACAGCATTTATGAATGAGTGAGGTTTACACTCTATTGCTCTTAGGAAAGAAATGTGCCTTCAGATCCTCGTTCTTCAATTATTTGCTTTTGCAGATACTCTTTCTTCAATTATTTGCTTTCAAACTGTTACAGGACTGCTGCCTTTACATAATAATATAAATTCTTGATGAAAATTTTGAAGAACCGGGGTCATCACCTTTTGTAAAGAAACAGATCATTTGTTTTCTTCATGCAGTGCCTGGCTGAGCACAGTATCTGTCTCAACTGGGCCTTCTAGGCATGGGTGCCACACAAGGACTTTAAGCTATCACACACATCTGCCTCTTTGCAGGCTCTGGCATTTTCCTTGGAAGCAGAACTTTAGAAAGCAGAGATCTATTTTGTGTCAAAATGTTGCATTTGACGGTGCAAAATCATTATCTTTTAGTTTCATTTTCTTCCTGTTTATTTTCATAGTGGCTCAATTCCTACGTTATTTATAACTTTTTCGAAGTGTACTTATATTGCATGACATATCCTGAGATATTTCTGGATGGGCATTTTCTGCACAAAAACTTTCTGCTTATTTTTATTATTACCCTTGCAGCTATGCAGTTCCAGCACACCACCAAGATTAATTAAATAGGCACAATATTGCTGAAATCTCCTCTGGTTTGCTCTGTCTATCATCACTGAGATTTCTACAACTTGTAAAAGACCTGCTAAAGAAATATACGACTAATGCTGAAAAGATCCCGTTTAATGAGACCTCCTGGGAAACCACTTCACCCTAAGTGATCAAAAGAAAAACTTAAATCCCTTTTTGTTCAAATGGAAAGGGTAACAGGCTGCATAAATATATACAGTATATATATCTTTGCTGATCTGTTAAGCAGCCCAATAGCTTTATATTATTTTATTTGACTTCACACTCAAATATAAATCTTGTTCGTAAGGCTTACTGTAGGTTCTGCATCTATAGAGCACAATTCTGCTGTCAACTACCTAGAAGAATTTATTTCCTAATTGCCTGATTACTAATTCACTTTTCTTCTCTGTGACATATTAAATTCTGGCAAGCTCAGCAAACTGTGCTGCTTGATAACTGCAGTCTGTGTTTTTCAATGTGATGATTACCTGTGTGTTCACAAGAATATAACAGCACCAAAATTCATAGAGATGGTCAGAAAAGCAAAGCACCAACAGCTATGCTGAGATTACTCTCAATCCTGCCTACCTAATCTCAGGCTCTGAGTTTTTATGTATTCCTTATATATGAGACAGAGAGGAAAAAAATTCCTACTGTGAGTTGTCCTCTGAAAAAGCATCTGTATTCATGGAATACCAGAGATGTGTAAGCAGCTGTGCTTCTAATTTTTCTAACTGACTTCCCATGATGCCCTGTAAGGTTCTTTGTCACCTATTCTAACCATTGCTTTCTTAGGAGGCAGGAGGTATCAGATCAGTTCTTGCCCTAAAAACTCAACATAGTCCACTCTCTGCTTTCCTTGATGTCCTGATCTGCTCAGATCACACCATTTTTATGTCCTCCTGCTGCCCTCCTTGGCTGGAGTCCACAGTAGCTGCTGCTTTGAGGGGCCCTTGTCCATCATGTGTTGACACTTGTCTAAACTACAGCCCAAAAGTACTTAACCTCAAAAGGATGAGGAAAAGAGGCCACCAACAGAAATGCAAAGGGTTTTTTAACAAGTCAAACCTTGTATCAAAAATCAGAAAAGGAAATATATCCAAACAGTAGCACCCACTGTATTTTCTTTTCCTCTCCTTGCTACTGTATCTGTCTGGTTTTCTTTTTTTCCTAGAGGACGGAATATCTTCCACTCTTAATTTGTTTTTAATTAAGTTATTTCTGAGAAGAGACTATTCAATTTCAGACAATTTTGACCAAGCTCCAATTAAATTTCAATTTAAAATGTGAAAGAAAACAAACTACTTCATACAGAATGCTTCTGCCTGATAATTTGGAAAATGCATATTTTAGTGGAGAAGTCATCTTCATTAGCATTTTTTTAAAATAAGGTTATATAATAAGACCTCTTCCCATTTAATATGGCATTGCAGGGAAAATTGAGAGAATCCCACTGAATTTTACTAACAGATTTTAAGACTTTTAGCATCAATTAAATAATATTTGATCACAGAGAAAAAAATGCAGCAAGTTTCACAGAAAACCAGAGCTTAAATGGTTGAAGTTAAATACAGGTATAAAAAGAATGAGTTCCACAGGGCCATACATTATTGTGAAGGAAATACACTTGAACAAGTTAAACAGAGTGGGAAATATCAAGAGGGAAGCTGGAAGCTTTCAAATGCCATGTTACAGCACAGAATGAGTGACAGCCCTTGCAGCTCTAAGAGACCCAACATGACTAGAATTGTCAAGGAGTTTTGGTAGAGGAATGAATCTCTTGGGTGTGATAATTTTTTTTTTAATAATCTTTCCTTTTCCTTCTTTCTATCAACTGGAAATCTCTAGAATACAAACAGCACAAAATCTACACAGAAGAATAAAATAAAAAATATAGCTGTGGAACTGATAGGGAGATTACATCAGGTATTTGTTTTCTCTGAACTAATATTATTGTGGATTTGTTGATCATAAATATGGGCTGGGAAGAGGTGAAAAGCATCCAAGTATGGACGATTTCAGGATGTTTGCATTATTTTACTTCTCTTCCCTTTTCTTTAAAATACACACAAAGATAAAGAAAGGTATAATTGTTCTGCTGCTGCTATTGCTATTCTCTTCTAGTAGAGGCCTGTATCTTCTGAATTCCATTCTTGCCAACGAATTCTGACAGCTCTAATATAAAAAGCTAGTCCAAGGAATTGAATGTATATTTTTCTTTCCCTGTTGCATGACAACCTTGTATAGTGATATTTTTATGAGTACTTTCTGAAATCCAGTACCAACCTGGCAAAGCTGCTAGGAAACATTATAGTGCAGGCTTAAGCTGTCGTGTCCCCCCCCCAATATTTAGTACTGGTTCAAATATTGAGTAAGAATGGAATAGTGAGGAGAAAGGGAGATGGTGGGGACTCGGACCTTCTCAGAAAGAGAGTGGATGAAGGCTATGTGCTCTAGCAGGTAGGTCAGGAACTAACAGGACCAGCTTGTTCTGCACCAAGACAGATGACAGCTGCTTCCCTTAGTCTCCCTCTGTATCTCCAAGTCAGTGATTCTTACTTCTGAAAGAGTAAGAATCTCCTCATTCAGGAGTAAGTTACTCCTGAAATCTTGGTGGCATCCAAGATTTGCTGTTCCTCACATCTGTTTATGCTGTTGAATATGCATAAGAATTTCAGCTTCATCAGCCTCAGAAGAGCTTTTTCCATGGTTATGCAATCACTGACAATTCCAGCAAATTACCATTGCTGTCTCCCTATCATTCTGCTTTCCTCTTCCTGCCATTCTATTTTCACTCTGAGACCTCCCTGATTATGGCCTGTGAGCCTGCTGCAGTAGTTATAGCAGGTTTAGAGAAGAGCATACACTGACAGCTCTGTGGAGCTGCCATGGTCACTGGGGTAGCTCTCATCCTTTCTTACCTATATGTTTAGTAAGAAAATCATAGACCCTAAGGACTTCAACCATCTCATTCACCATAAGATCTGTTTGGTTGGACAGCACCCTCTTGAAGTCATCTAGATCAATCTTCAAATCCCTTTTCACCACTTCCTGCTTAGTGCCCTAGGTCATTGGTTTTAGGCATTCTCACTTAAAGGGATGAAGCCACAGCTGTGCTGTTTCCTTCTAACCTTAAATATGAGTCTTAAGCTTCAAAATTGGATGTCAACATTGCAGTGTATCTTGTATGTACACTCCAGAATAAAATTAAAAAGCGACTAACACTTTTTTAGTGACACACACTGTATGTCACCCCAATTATGCTGCCTAGTCCATGCTTGCACTAAGGGTTTTTCCATGTTGGAAAAGTATTAAATTAAGTTTTGTTTGTTGGTACACCAAACTTTTAACCATGATAACTTGTGTCTTTGTGCCACCTTAATAATGATTTGTCTCAGTGTTATGGAAATGAGAGTTCTGTTTTGTGCTACTAAGAGAAACCGGGACCCCTTTTTGAAGGTCTCATAGCCACTCCAACTGTAGGGCTCAGAATGGGATTGAAGAAGGAAATGTAGGAAGTGTCATGACTCAAACATTGCTTCTGTTTTGAAGCTGAAACTTAGCTGTGCTTCCTAAGAGATCTTTCAACAATCATCCCGAAGAAACAGAGGAAAACTGAAGGAGTTCATCACTGCCATTGTTTATTTTGTCTTTTTACCTTATAAGCTCTGCTAATTCTTAAGGAATTATTCCAGACTTTGAATTAATGAGATACATAATCGCTGCACCTCACCAGCCAAGATAACTTAAACCACCCTATCTCAGATTCCTGGAGCAGTCAAACTGAGATAGCACAGAACTACTACACAGGGAGCAATTTCCACTTAGCTTCTCTTAACCCAAACAAACCACCACCATCCAGCAGCTCGCTGGCTCCCAGTGCCAATTTCCAGCTGCTCAGACAGCATTGCTCAAGCAGCTGCATTACAGACACACCCTGAGCGTGGTGACTCAGCCAGCATTTAAAAGGAGGCTCAAACCCCTTGGAGTCTTTCACATGGAATTTATTTGGTTTAAATACTCCTAACTGAAAAGATATTACGTGCTAGATATTAAAGTATATGCATGGATGACTGGCCATTAGATCATTGGCAACAGGTTAATACACAGAATTGATTTATAAAGTTTATATTTATGATTTATTATTTATTATGATATATTTATGATTGTTTATAACATTTGTTGAAAGTATAACCAGTAAATATAAAAGATTTGAGATGCTTCTTCACTTACTTGGGGAACAGTGCTGATTTAAAAGAGAAAATTAGAATGTAGTTTTCAATAAGCATAGTAATCAAGGTTCATACTAATATGATATATATAAGTATGTGTGAGAAAAGGACTGACAATGATAATCATTACCATTGAAGATGATTTTGATTATGATTTTGATGAAATGATGATTAAGTAATTAAACATAAGTATTTAAAATATTTTCATTTCCATCTTAGCATGTTTTATTAAAATGTCACACAAAATAACAAGGTCCTGTATTAAATAAAGTATTATTTCAATATTACAACCAAAGCTTGTCTCCAGAACAAATAACAAGGAGAGGTTTATTTCATATTTTCTGTTCTAATGTGTTAATTATAGGTGATAATTTCTTTGAAGTAAATTCAAACTGGGGAGGAGCTGCTGTGTGTTGTATCCTTCCTTCTCACACTGTTCAGCAGGTATTCACAGAATCACAGAATAAGCTGAATTGGAAGGGACTCAAAATGATTATCAAGTCCAACTGCTGGCCCTGACCAGCACTATCCCCAAGAGTCACACCAAGACTCTTGTGCCCCAGAGCTTTGTCCAAATGCCTCTTCAGCACTGTCAGGTTGGGGCTGTGACTACTTCCCTGTGGAGCCTGTTCAGTGCCCAACCACCCTCTGGGTGAAGAGCCTTTTCCTGATATCCAGGGTATACCTCCCCTGACACTGCTTCAGGCCATCCCCTCAGGTCCTGTCACTGAGCAGTGGGCAGAGAAAACACCATCTCCATCTCCATGGTGCAGCAGCAAACTGCTGCCTCTCTGCAGCAAAGGAGAGACAGGCTGAAGACATGGCAAAGCATCTGAATTGTTTTCCTACATTTAGACATCTAAATTTAGTTGTATGTAATCTGCTACTGAAAGATACCATGAGGGATTCATGTGCTCTATGCTCTAACTGTCATGATTCATCTGAACTATTTTAGATCTCCATGTCAGGATGGGAAAATCCAAGCCTAGAAAAACACTGGTTTTCTTTTGCACTTCAGCACTAGAGAGGAGCCTCTATTTAGACAAATAAGAGTATTTAATCTTGCAACTTAAAATTATATGAATGAATGTTGAATAACATATTGCATATAACTATATAACTATATAAACATATATATGCATTAGAAACTTCTGTAGACATATGACTGCCAACCTCCAGTCACTTCCAGACACTTGCCATTGACAGGACAGACAGAAAGAAATCCATTTGATATTTTTGGTCTAAATGTTTCAAAATTGAAAGAAGAAAAAACCTTTCTCTTCCTTGTTTTTTTCAGAAGAGAAAATCAAAACCTTTTCTGTGGGACAAAATTTTTCCTCTAAATGATCAGGATTCTGTCTCTCCACTTTTCCTGCCCATCGTCATCCAAAATTTCCTTACCAGGTGTAAGGGACTAGGAAAGAAAATAGCAGTCTATTATTGTTTAAATTAGTAGCCTAGAATATTGAAAGCTTCACTTTGAACAAAAGACAAAAATTCCAGTTTTAAAAACATATTTATCAACCATATGGAAAGGGAAGCTGAAATCTTACTGGTATATCCTAGAGAGTTTCTATTAGAGCACTTACATAACAGTAGCACCTTTATAAAGGGGAAATCCAGAAATGAATGCAGAGAAATATAACTGGTCTGATGTTCACAGATGGGGAAGAAAATAGAAATTATATTTCAGGTTTTTTCTAAGCTAAAAATAGTCTTGAAATCTTTAAACTATATTAAGATAGATCTCCAGTACAAAGAAGGAGTTAGAGGTTACATGAAAAGGACCAACCCAGAGGAAAGATGACCGTGCAGAAGGACCTGGGGTGGTGCAATATTCAGGCTACAATGGGATCATTCTAAAAGTGAGTTTTCCCATTTCCAGTTCATGACTGTGAGAGAGCATAGTATTGAAAACTGAGAGGTGGTTGTGGTCACAACATTTGGAGTTCTTCCAGAGTAACCTTCAGAGGTTTTAAAATGAGCACAATCATTTCTGTAAGTGCTCATTCATTTTTCATATGCCCAGTCTGTCTTCCATTCTGCATTTAAATGTATTACATTGCACTTGCACTTTTAATGGATATCTAAGATTTTAATGGAATTTCAGTGAACTGCACTTTATATTTCCCCCCAAAAGGAATGATTCATTAGGAGCTGAAGCCAGGCTCCTTTTTTGTTCTGGCTAGTGAGAAGACAGCCTGGAGGTATATTGTATTAATTCCCAATATAAATGAAGTTAGATGACTGCAGAGCATAATGATTATTTATGCTGAATAAGAAAGCAGGCATAGCAAATAAAATGTGAATTGGAAGGGGACAAAACAGAAAATACATTTCTGCAAACTAGGGAATGAAGTAAGAGGGTAGAAAGTTACAGAACGCTTGCATACAGAAATGCATTCAAACGATAAGCACTATTTTCTTTCAGTTATCATAAGCAGAATAAGGTTTTGTATCATATTAATCACAGTTTTATAAATGCAACAGAAAAAGCCATACGGGTGAATGATCACCAGTAGTTAACAAGTGAAATAAAAGTTTTAGGTACATTGTTTAATTTGCCAAATCCAGCCACATTCCCTGCAGGAGCTGTCTGATATTCCCTACTTGAAATAAATATATTTGACTTTTAAAAGAAATGTATTTCAGAGTGTATTTCTTCAGCTTTTTGGTAGAGCAGATTTAATAACAGATGTGTTCATGCCACGGTAGATGAACATGCAGAAATTTAATTACAGCTACGTCAATTTTAGGCCCCAAATCTTGTTAGAAATACTATTACATTGGAAAAGCTTGATTGCATCAACTGTGTAGTTATCCTTTACATTTTGGAATCCTTTACATTTTGGAATGCATTTGTTAAAGGTGACACCATTTATCTCCATTTTCTAGTTCACCAACATGTCCCAGAGCTTTTTTGACTGACCTCAAATGTTTAGCATTGTATCTTAAAATCCTAATTAAAGATGTGTTTTGTGCCAGCAAAGAAAGGATAAAGCAATAGCTTTCATATGTAACTATCAGGAAAGCAGGTAAAAATCTCCATTAAATGATTGCACAGGACATGTATTCAGGAAGGTAAAGAAGTTTTCCCTTTCCTGAGCATGTCCACATTAGTGGGCCAACAGCATTTGCCTGTGTAAAGGACAACAGAAATAGAGCTCATTGAGTTCAGTAATTTTGCTAAGCAATTTTACAATGTCAGTCACACTGAGACGTCTATGATAATCATTGATTACCTTCAAGGCAACTAAGGGATAACAGATCAAAAAGAGATGGCAGAACTTCAAGTTATTAAACAGGTATTTTGATCTTCAAAGCAGAAAATATAAAACATCTCCCTTTTCAGGTATGTTAAAATGTAAGAAAATAAATAATGGCAGGACAGTTTAAACCTTTTTATTGCCTGTCACTCAGCCAGAACTACACAATTAAGAAAGCAAGACATGGTCTGAACTGTCCAAAGATTCCCACTCAGGGATGTGAGTTAATCATCTTTCCTAGGAACATCAGGAAATAAAACCATTGTGACACCCAAATAGAAGCTGCTGTTCAAAGAAGGCAGGATTGGCTAATCCTGCCACTCTTGGTATGTGGCCAACTCACAGGTAAAGTGGGCAACACACAAGTCACTCAAATCACTTTGCCAACACAGAATCTGCATTACATTTTTGTACCCCTGGATTAATACATCCTTTAGCATGTTTCTGAGACCAAATTTCCTTCCCATCCACAACACGTAATGTCTACAATGTCCCCTAGGAATTATGCAGTGTGTACTGGGGAGAGTATATATCTGCTTTAAAGATAGGTAGTCACATTGTGCTTGGCTCAACACCTCCAAAATATCCTGTCAAGATAAGATAGGATTTTACCTTAAGAAAAATTGGTTGGATATTGTGAAACAGACAAAATGACCAAATTACAAGATAGCTAATGCCATGTGCCACCAAGTTAAATAGAACAGATGACTAGGTAAGGCCAAGCAGCCTGAAAGGAATAGAAAGGATGCAGTGTCCTGCTCCATCGGTCTGAAATGCTGGAATTGTTTTGATATTTCAGTGTCTTATTACATTATGCTCTTTATCAACTCATTGTCTTCCTTCTACAGTACCCATTCTCCTTTTTCTTCACACTAAATAATCCCTCTTTTGCAGAAACATTTAGTTGAGATGTACATTGTTGTATCTAGTTTTCTGAGAGTCTCAAACAGAGACTTTTCACTGACTTCACTAGGGGTTGGACGAAGCCATGTGAACAGATTTGGGACCAGCTCTTTCAGAGGTGTTTTTACTTCACAAGTTACTTCTTGTTCACAAAATGGACTTATTTGATCCTGAGGATGTGTCATTTCTTTCCAGATGAATTATTACATTTGTACTCAAAATAGTTCTAAAGTAATTGTTTTATATAATGCCCATGATAATTGAACTGTGTGCTCCTGATAACTACACTGGGAAAAAATAAATTGCAGAATTTCTTCTTTTTTAGCAAGTAGTTTGAACGCTTCTGGATTTTACATCATAACCATGAAACTTCTGTCACTCACATGCTTGGGAAGAAGAGTGACTCACTGAAGAAACAATTCTTTTTTACTAATAAAGCACAAAAATATGTCTCATAGGTATTATTTTTCCTATTGGAGACTCTTTCTCACACTTCACGGTACTCCTAAGCAAATTTTTGCACCTTTTACACAGTGCCAACCCTGCTTTTTACCAGTCTGAAATAAGTACCTTATACAGTATATTTACAGTCAGAGATAATCACAAAAGGAAAAAAGAATAGATTCATCAGTTTAAAAATGTAAGCATATAAATAAACCACGAAGGAGATACAAATTGTTATTAAAAGAACTGTCAATTAACAGTATTTTCACTGTTAACAAACAAACTCCCTGCTGCAGAAGTGGTGGTTCCCATTAATTTCTCTATAGATTCTCAAAAAGTCTAGTTATTGTCTTATTGTGCTCTGCAATACTCTGAGCCCATTTCTCTGGGATCTGTCATTTCTTTATTCAGATGAACATATGTGTCTCCTATCAGAAGTCATAACTGTTTCTCATAAATTCTATTACCTGTTGCTTGACTAAAGACTTCTTGATACATTTATGATGGTGGGTAAAAGAAGTGGATGATGGACTGCCACCTTTTCAGCGACCAGTTCCACAGAGTGAGTCAGAGGGCTGGAGCCACCAGTCTTTACAGCTGTTCATACATTCACCTCCCACTGCTGCAGATACTCTACTCTCATCTTTCTCAGCTTCAGAACAAGAATGCCATTACAAAAAATCTCAAGTTTATGCAAAAGGTATGAGGAACCTTCCAACCTACCCACCTCAGCACAAGGAATATCTCAGAATCACCATTAAAATGTAAGGATAAGTTCACTTGATTTTAGCAGCCACTGTCTTTCAGACCCTTTTCAAACAGGTTAATTCCTGTTCAACTGTTTGAATTATGCCCTGCCTCAGTAATAGATGTTGAACAGGTCTGTTGCCATTAATACTGACAATACTTGGGCCACTCAACTGCACTTTGTCCAAGATGCTCTTTTGTCTGTGAGGTTTCTTTCAGGACCTATACATACAAACTGTAGCAACACTCATTGTGCATAATAATATTGATTTCTGCCACACCCTAGCCAAAGGCTTGTGAGAGACACATACACAGATGTTTGGTTGCCAGCCCATCCCTGAGTGATCAGGCAAGAATTCACAGACAGGAGCCATAGTAAATAAAATAGGCAGAGCAGTAGTGAATAAAATAATGTATGAATACATTAACAGCAGTGATGGAGAATCTTCTTCCTCCTGAGAAGCACACATTTTAATAATAAGCACATCTTTCCAGATCAAAAGACTTTAGAGCACTGTTTTAGAGGCAATGGTCCACTAATCTGGCAGTTCAAGAGGGAAATCTTTTCATTGGCCACTGAATTAATCTATACCTCGAATTATTCATCATATCCCAGGAAAACAGCTCTCCATTAAGGAGACATCTGCATGGGGCATAATATGGCCTGCCTGTTCACCTACATTTACTTCCCAGATCTCATGCTGCAAAACATCTACCTCTATTTCTCTTCTCAACAACCTTCCATGAAGGCTTTTATTTTCTAATACACAGATTCCTGAAAGAATGGCCTTGAGGAGATGGATGCAATGAAAGAACAATCCCTAAAAAAAGCCCAAACCAAACTCTAGGGAGAAAACAGGTCTTTCCAGAGAAAGTTTTACAGCTCTTAAGTAAATTGATATTCAATGATTAATAATACAAACAACGAAATATATCCAGGTGGACACAGAGTATTAGACTGAGAAAGTGCTAGTTAATGCAAGATTTACCTAGGAAACTAGAAGAACTTGAAAGTCTCTTACCATGCCAAGAACTTCTCACCCCTAGCACTAACTGCTAATTAATCAAACTGTTAATTGCCTATCTTTAGATTTGTTCCAAAATGCATAAATATTAGATTAAATATTACACAGGTAGATATTACTAGAAAAATAATGCCATAATGAGAATAAAGCAACCTGTCACTTGAATTCTTTTTAAATATATCTTGTCATACACTTCCAAAAATGAGGCATTCCAAATTTACCAAATGATGCAGGCAGCTCTGCCAATTTCTAAGCATTAATCCTAGCACACCTCCCATGAAGTATTAATCTTATAATAGATTACTTCTCAATGGTACTTTATCTTGTACTTATTTATGTCAGTTCGATTCTTTGAGTGATCTACTCCAGAATGGAGGTTCTTGACAAAAAAAACAAACTCTAATAGAACAGCCTCAGGGTTGGGGTTTTCTTTTCCCCTGCTTTTTCTTTTTTTTTGCAAATGCTTCGGAGACAGATCCTTGTTCTGCAGATGTGTTTATGGGGGTACCTGTTCCACCCAGTGACCAGCATCAACTGTGTCACCCTGGGGAGCCCAGACATCCTTTAACAAGGTCTTATCCTGCACTTGAAGACTGGGGAGCCACAATTCTCTCTCTTGTGGATTATTTCCAGAAATACTCACTTTGGTATGCAGATGACACAGGCAGGAAGGCTGGACACACCGGGCTGCAGTTGGCCTTTCTTGCTGTCCAGGCTGTTGCATTCACTTGATGGATGTTCTTTGTACATTGGTTAGAAATCATGCTGCTTTTATTGCAAAGGCAAAAGGATTCACTAATTATTTCAGTTATTCGTTACCCTGCTGAGACAAATGTTATGGAGAACAAAACACAGAATGCTAATCTGATGTGAGTTTTGAGTATTACTCAGGGAATTTAAGCACTATGAAAAGATCTTGTAGAATCAGAAATGCTGTCTGGTAATAATAATAGAAGAAGAGACTTGTTCTCTAATTACCAGACATGAATCTGAGAAATTTGTCTTCCAAGGCACCATGACTTTGCAGTTCATTACATTCTCAATGACTCATGTAATGAATATGTCCTTTTAATTGCTCTGAGTTGTCTTGACCCTTATATTAAGAGAATAATCTATTCTTTCAAAGGTAGCAGTTATCCTTGTGTTCACAGAGTACTGCCTTAATCTAAGTGGACTTGCTGCATCCAAATTCTAGCAGGTAATGAGAATCCAAGTGAAGAGCACAACTACGGAGACTGGACAATAATCCAGAGCTGGAGTCAGAATCTTCTCAGAGTACAAAAGAGAGCTGACAGAAAGAAAAAATTAAAGGAAGATGTACAATGAGCACCAGAGGATTAGAGCTTTCAATTTTTCTATTTATTGATATCACAGGTTTAGTATCATATGGTGGGGTCTTCATATAGATTCACCTGTAATAAACTGCACTGACTCTGCTTCCCATGAGAAGGTATTAGAATTTGTAAATGGAACAGTCCTTTACCGCTTGTCACTAGAATTACACATAGAACATGCACAAGTCAGCACATGAAACATCTTATAGAGGTACTAAATCTTAGGAGGGCTTTAAGTATGTTTAGAATGCAGTATTGCTGACCAAATGTTTTCAAAATAGTTAGCAATAAACACTCAGTTTACACATGCAAATTTAATGTTCCCTGAGACTTTAAAAATTCCACTACAACTAATTTTCATAGATCAGTATCAGTGTGGGTTGAATCAGTACCACCTTCTGTTTAAAAGCTGCTACAAACCACTGATTCTTACAGACACTTTGAATTCTCAGTCTAATGGAAAATAATTTATGTACATGTTGAACAGGTCAAATTTTATTGACTTGAAAGCATTAATAGTCTCTATTGACCTTAAATTAACATAGTCAATCAAAATCTGAGATAAAGCATAAGTTACCATGTCAGCTTACTGCTTTGTTCTGGTATCCTTTAGCACTGACTCATCTTAGGTTAAAAGGTCAAAAAGTTCTGACTGCTAAAGAACTTTGAGGAAGTTTCTCACCCTGTTAGTGAAAAAAGATGTCAAAAAGTTCAAAGTAAAAGAGAACATGAACTTATGGAAGAGCAGTCACGCAAGCCTAAAACCTCAGTTAATCATAAAAGCAGAGTAAAGGAAGACTTTTTGCATTTCTGAGAGACGTTAAATCTCACCTCACTAGCATTATCCAAGAATAAGAATGTCTAGTCTTTTTGCTTAGCATCACTTTACCTAGAAAAAAGTCCTTTTCACATAGACCCTGGAGAAGTCTTAGCATATGCATTCACCCCTACAGTTTTGTTTGTTTTTTTTTCTATCAAAAAGGAAAAGTAGGCAAAAAACTTACTGGTATTTAACATCTTAGTTTCTAATAACTTTCTAACTTGTTAACACTAAACTGACAAAGTCCTGCTAAAGTTTGGGCTGAATGTAGTTTTTTCTAGGACAGAGGACATAATAGGAGTTTTACATGTTTCATTGTCAACTCTATCTATTGCATAGAGGCTGAAATAACAAATTATGAAATAGATTGTCTTATATTTTGAAATCTCAAGAACTGTAATAAAAACCATGAGTACTACACTTCAGAATTGAACTTTCTAATCTTTTACAAGTGTAACTACTTAGAGGTATACACAATGTGCACTTACTGCAACATCAGGACAATGACCCAAACACAAAGTCCACCAAGAATCAAAACAATTTGGTTTTATGCAAAATATTATTTATATAAAATTTTTACTCTCATGGATTAAAAGTGTTCAAGCACAGTAATTAATGCTAACACTGATTCATCAACATTGTACTAAGAGGGCGTGCAAAGATTTGTGATCTTCTCCCATATTAGCCAGCTAAGTGTTTTTCCAAAATGCAGTTTTACACAACTCCACAAACAAATGAAAGAACAATTTTGCTTGTGATTATTTTGAATGTTTTCACTGAATATTAATGAATTTTAAATTGTTTTCACTAATTTTACTTTTTAATTACACCCCAATATGAATTTACTGGAGCTGATTAAAAGTTGATTCACCCATTTTTTAATGAAAGGTCTAGTCCCTAATTCCTAAAAGAGAATGGGCTTATTTAACGTGCAATTTAAACTTTAAAGTGAGAAAGAATAAAGCATCATTTTGTTTAATTTTAAATTTTCAGGTAGTTCCTAATATTTTTTGTCTGATATATGAATATAGGTAAAAGAGAATATTCTTTCACTAAGAATCCTAATTGTATAACATTTTCATTTTGGTACTGGGGATACATGATTCATGAACAAATTAACCTGGTACTGCCAACACAATCTTTCTTCAAGTATTAGCGGTTTCAAGTGAGCTTCCAAGAAAAATAGAAAACATCCATATGGAATTTATTTCTGGTTATGTTTGTCACTACTGAAACAGAGTGGTCACATAGAGGAAATCCTTATTACAGGAAGTATAGATCAACAGATTTGCAAAATGTAGTTCTGGTGGGAGAAACCAAAGCATAATGTAGCAACCACTGCTGTCAAAGTATTTTGACACATATATATCTATATAACTACAGATCTATTTGTTTATTTATTTAGTTAGTTAGTTTTCTACTGACACTGGTTTACAAACCCTGGAAGCAAGGAACAAGAAGAATTATAATTCTACTGCAACTAGTCTACACTGTGGTACATTAACATTGGACTATGTACAAAGATTAAGCAAAAATAATTTGGTTGAAAGACAAACTTCTATTTTAACCTCACTGAAAAGAGGCACTAGCAGTTACATAAAAAACTTAATTTAGTAACCTACAGAAATAACTTGAAAATTTCTCACTGTGGGAAGTACTACATCCTTTTATTAGGTAACCTGTGCAATAAAATAGAGGAGAGGGGTACAAAGTGTAAAGACAACATAACAGATACCAAAACTCAACACTGAGACAAGTCCTGAGCTGACTCACAGCCCAGTCTATGAGGTTGGGGGCACAGGTTCCTATAACTGGTTCATCCATAGCAATTTCCTCAAAACTTCTCAAGCACTCTGGAAAGCTCTGCAAAACTGAGTGTTAGAATTTTTGCCATGGATTGGGTTCCATCTGACGAGAATGAGGGTCCTATTTCTGCCTTAATACCATAAAATTCCAGAGCAGAGTGCCTTAAGAAGAAGTTACAAATGAACCAAGCAGTCTTTAGTTGTCTGCTTTTCCTCACAGGTTTGCCCCAGACAGTGAGAACTGTGCAGGGGTTATTCCCTTTTCAAAGCCCAAAGTTCATTCCAAATCACACTTCATACATGTTTCTTTCTACAATATACAGCTGTACCACTGGTGTCACAGTGAGGTGCTGCTGCACATATCTTTACACACTGTTCTTTCTTCACCAAGGCCAAATATTTAACTTTGCAACTACTGCTACGCATTCTTTTTATATGCAGCTTAATGAAGAATCTCTTACTGGGAGTCTATCACTCCTTTGAGAATGAGCTTTCCAAAGAAAATACCTGAGATATTTTTGAGGGTCTTCTCTCAAGAGATATTAAGTAATTTATACCTGAAATATACAGAGATTTCATGTCACTGCTTTCCTGCCCAGGTAGAAGCCAGCCTTCAGAATATCAGATTTGTGCTACCCCTTGGTAAACAGCTGACATTGACATCAGGACAAGATATTCATGCAAAAAAAACAAACAAACAAACAAACAACAAACTCCAAAACAAAATACAACAACAAAAAACCCAAAAAAAACTCCAGGGAAAACAGTATAACACTATGTGTTTGAACAATATTACTCTATATTGTTTCTCCTGCTTCCAAGAGCCAGATTCTGTTTACTTTAATTAAATAAATTTTACTATCCAGGAAAGCAGAGGAAATACATGTATGTATATATAGGGAGTTGTGGTAAATTTTGCCTGGAGATGGTATGATATGAACTGTAAGGTAATTGAGTAGATGTAAAATAAACTTTGCATTTTATATGAATTTTATTTCAATATCCACAACACTGGATGTTCAAGAAATTGTCATAAATATCAGCATTTAAAATTTGGATATCCAGTTATAGTTTGTTTTCATAATTCAGGGTTCCTTCTGTTCTGTGAAGTACACTTAACAGGCACTCAATTTGGTTTTTGTTTGCTTGGCCACTTAAATTGCAAGAGATAGTGTTTTTGAGAGATTAGTTCTATTCATAATCCTTACTCATATGCACTTTCATATGTGGCATATAAACAATACAGATAGTCACTAGGATGCCTCCTGCTGTGGTGAATTTTGTCTGTTCACATTGGATGGTGTGTTTATATCAGGTCAAATATGTAACCAACACTTTTACATTTATGAGCACTTTTTTTTTTTAATTTAGGCTTTTGGAGGACTCAACCATTCAAAATTCCTTAAAACTGTCCCAAAACACTTTTTTGAAAACATGTTGATTAATTTATGTGGGCTTCAGAGTGTCTGTAAGTAATCACATTTCTCCATTTGCATGTCTGATAAATTCTGACTGCAATTTACAAATGGTCCATCTACAAAGGAGTTTCTACCAAAGCCTCTCTGGTGACTGTGCACAGTGATGTAGGAGTTAACTATCCAGCCAGGGCTTGTGTGTACATCTACATATTTATGTACATACATACATATATATACACACATATGGATTTTGTAGATCACTAGCCAGCAGTGTGGAATTTGGAAATGGGAAACAATCAATGTGAACATGAATCTGTGGATTCACCACAGTTTTTTATTACTCATATTATATTATATTACTCATATTACTCATATTATTTAGAGTTTATTTGAGAAAGTTTCCAAAAACACCTATGAAATTATGCATCCACTGTGCTCACTTGACATTAATTGGGGTTTAGGGGATAAAGTCCACCAAGCTCTATGGAGAAATCCTTCTGCCAGCTTTCATACAAGACTTCTAAAGAATTCCCAGTGGAGAACTTAATAATGTCTTGGCCAAGGGGTAAATCTCTTCAAAGTTTCACAGCAGCTCATGCATACCAATGGGACTAAAGCATGATACAGGGTCTGGTTTTCAGTGAACACTAGAGACAGATCCACAAATTTAAAAATATAATTAAATCAGCTTTTCATATACCTTAGCATACTCTTTTTGTATAGTTCACTAGTGGAAAACAATCATGATAACAACCTGCACATTTATTAATTATACATTCCAGAGGAAAAAAATTATTTTAATACGATGGCAATTGAAACCCAGTTAGGATTTGAAATCTTACAGAGATATAATGATATACTGGAACAATCTTGATTACAGAGTTAATTAGAGACCAAGTAGTTATTTTTTTATTAAAAATTAATAATTTGTACAACTTAATTGTTAGATAATGACAATTTTGTCTGTTATATGTACTTAAAAATTATAAAACCTTCATGCTTTACAGCTATGGTGTCAAGCATTCATTTTACTTAAAATACAAAGGGTTGCTGTTAAAGCAGCTGTCAAAAATCTAATGCAAATGAAAATATTGCTTATCTAAAACAAAACATAAACACAATCCTAATAAGTCTGAGTTGCCAAGGCTTCTGTTTCTTGCTTTATCATGGAAAGCCACAAAGATTTCTCTTGCGTTAGTAGTTAGAATAAACCAGGACCATAAGCAGTCAAGAAATTCAGACAGGCCAGTACTCTCAATGAAGTTGAAGGCTCGAGACAGGAGCTCACGCGCATTCCTTCAGATTTAATTCTATATGTCTTTTTCTTCACACACATGTGAATAAATAAGAAAATTATGTCTGTTAGCTTAATATCCCATTTAAGCAGAAACGCAATCATCATGCTAAGTAAATACTGTGTTTGCACTCTCAAATTTGTCAGTACTATTTGATGTGTTCAGAGCTTAAACCTGATAGAAGGAAAGGTGGTTTGTAATCTACAAACTGTATCAGCTTGTTTGCCTGTATTTATCTGGTTTTAATTTCCCAAGAAAATAAATTAATTTCTCAATTTAAGTTTATGACAAAGACCACTCCCTTTCAGAACATCCTTTCTCCTTTTCTCTCTTTTTTCACCTATACCAGTCACAGCAGTAGTTACTTGGAAAGAATTTTTGACAAGGGCCTCTCTGTGCTCCATGAGTGGAACTCCATATGACTCTAACACTGCCTGCTGATTTTACAGTACATACCAAGACAAAAGCTGTGCACTGAAATTTCCACGGAGCTGCACAGTCTCCCCTGAATGAGAATTAAATGACAATAAAGCAGATATGCTGACAATCAATACCAGCAGCATCATAATCAGGATCATGGTGTCATGTCGGACATATTACATCCCATACTGTCTAAATATGATCAGCACAAGAAACAATGCAGAATTTATATCTATCTACTGAGAAGCAGTTAATGGAATTTACAGCAGGAATCATAGAATAATTTGGGTGGGAAGGACCTTTGAAGGTCAACTAGTCCAACCCCCCTGCAAAGAGGGGTTCTTAGTCAGATCAGATTGCTCAGAGTCCCATCCAACCTGATCTTCAGTGTTTCCAGGGATGGGGCATTTGCCACCTATCTGGTCATCCTGTTCCAGTGTTTTGCCATCTTCATTATTAAAAAATTTGTTTCTTATATCAGCATCCAATGATAGGACAACACAAAAAGGACACAAATGGAAATGCAAAAAAATCTAGTTAAACGTAAGGAAGTGTTTGACTGTAAAACTGATCAGATACCACAAACAACCAGAGAATAAGCTGCCCACAGAGGCTGTGGCTTCTCTGCCACTGGTGATGCTCCCAACCCAACTGAACTCAGTCGTGGGCAACCTGCTTAATTGATTCTACTTTGAGCAGGGATTTCAACAAGATAATCTCCAGGGGTCCCTGGCAAACTCAGACCTCTTGGATTCCATGATGCTAAGTGTTTTTCTCATCTTTGTAACACCAGCAGCCTTTTGGCTCTCATACTTCCTTGGAGCATAGATATTTAGGGACATAGTTCAGCTGAGGTTTATGTTGTATCTTCACAATTACAGAATTTGCCTTGCTGTTCATGCCCTGTGTTTTCTAAGATGCTTAACGTCTTTGTTAAAGTCAAGCAATATTGCATTTGTCACACTGCCATGCACTAAGTAACTATTTTAAATGTTCACTTCAGAAGTGTTAAGATGACTACTTTTTCTGGACTGGAACAGAAAAGCACATATTTGCAAGATGAAAAACATATTAATAGAGGCCTGTTTATGACAACATGTAGTATAACTGATGATTAAATAAGCTTGCACATATGGTAAATGAAAATTACACACAAAATTAAAATTCATGCATGTATCTGTAAAGATAAATTGAGCACTGTGTAAGTCTAGGGATGTTTTTCCTTTTCTTTGGAAAATGTCTACTTCACTCTGAATGATAACATAATGTAACTAAAAACAGCACTAAAAGCAGTGCTGTTCCTAAAGACCAAGGAGGTAGGAACAAACTTAATGCAGCAGTCTAGAAACCATGACTAAAAGCTTCCTCTTCCCTTCCACCACTACCATTTAAATTCAGTTAGTACAGGGTATAGTCTCACGTCATGTAATACTGTTATGCATGAACAATCTCTACCTCTTTTTTGTTTCAATAAATACTGAACATGCTTCTGAACCGCCCTTGGCTAGGGTCAGAAGTCAAGTTAGGAATTAGATTTATGACAATATTTTTTACATTGGGATCAGTGATTTCTTATAGAGACTTGAATCACAAGTTTTCTCAAATCATATTTGATTACCGGTTCCAGATTGTGATAATGATGAGAAAAACACTTATAAGCATAAAATCCAACAGCTTGGACATGCTATATGAAGGAAATGAGTCAAACCTACCCAATGCTTGGGAAACCTATACATTAATGCAAGAAGTGTGGGGAAGACACAAGAGAAGCTGAAGAGGAATACCTAAAAATGAGCATTTGATGACTAGCAGTACAGAATCTTAGTAAATTAGACATGTTACTGCAACAGAAAAGGCCACTATGTTCATGCATGACACTTGAGATCCAAGTTTGGAAAATTATCCTTGCTGAAAGTCTGGAAACATGCTAATGCCCATTGGAGATGACTAAGTCATGAAAATGCAGTGGCAAGAACTTCTGTGAACAAATACCACAGCTACCAAGGTATTAATTTACATTTCCCAGAAAACCTTTAAAACCAGAATAAATACAGTACAACATGGATTAATCTGTAAATTATGGTGCTGATTAGTTTTAGAGATGCACAAGCACATCCAGAAGGCAGAAAAAAATCTGTGCAAAGACTGTTGTATACTTAATCAACAAGAAAGGAAGAGAAACACAGTTTGGATGAAAGTGACCATGGTATGGTAAGAGCTAATGAAACTTGGGAAAGAAAGGGGGCTGGATAGCAGAATAGGAACATATAGACTTTAAGAAAAGAAAGTTTAATAGATTCAGCAAATCCTTTGGGAAAGCAAGCAATGACTGGAAAAAAATTATGAAGAGTGGCACTTCCACAAAAATTACCTGTCCCAATGTAAAAGTTGAAAATAACTACATCAGAAGTTCGTCACCAGGATCAAGCCAAAGCAGGAGGCACAGAGAAAGTGGTAATAAATTATACTAAAATTATAGGAGGAGTATGTAAGAAAATTATAAATGTCAAAGCATAAGTTGGAAAGAAGCTAACAAAGAATTCAAAGACAAGAAGAAATCATTGCAGATGTTAGGAGTAAGAGAACTATGTGGCAGTCTAGTACTGACTATAAAAGGAAGGCTATCAGAATACCAGGACAGCTCACATGCTGAATGGTATTCTTGCTTTAAAATGTTAAATGCAAGCAGGTGGGTAGAAAAATTAACACCAGAGAAAAGAGTCTGGAAAAAAGAAAAATAAACTAAAATAAGCTACTCATACTGACTGATGAACTCACTGAACTAGCTGCAACAAATTAGACATATTAAAACTCATTAGGTATCTGTGAGGAACTGCAAAGCCAAAAATGTGATTTGCAGTATCTGTCATTAAAGGGAATATAGGAAGCATAAACTACAGGTCTGGAAACATACATGAATTATTAAATTTCCCTTCACCCCCAAACTGGTCACAAATAACAAGGAATCTGAAAAATGTGGTTATGCCCAAGAGCTGGTATGTCTCAGTGCAGGACATATCATGTCAAACTAATTTTCTAATTTTCTTCTCTGACAGAACAACAGGTCATTTCAATGAGGAAGAAATACTGTGTATTTCAATTTTTTTAGGGCTTTTGACACAACATATTCTATTAGGTGAACCAGGGAAGTACAATAATTAGAAAAGTAATGAAGAATAGGTACAGAAATGGGATAACCGGGCTTATGGAATTATTAATAGTGGCTTACTGTGAAATGGTAAAAGTTACTCACCAAAGTTACAGAGACTGATTCTTAGGTGTGTTCTATTCAATATTTTCATTATTAATCTAAAGAAAGGAAGAGAGAGTACATTTATTAAATATGTACCTCCCACCAAAATAAGAAATGCCCCATATACACTGGGGGAGGGGTCTAGAATTTACAGTGGTCTTGACAAACTGAAAAAAAAAATCTGACTAAATTGGTAAAGATTAAAAGCAGACTTAAATTCCTTCCTAAGTGAAGCACAAGACAGGAATGTCACACCATTACAAACATATAACAAAATTAATGTTATAAATGTTTGCGCCCATTTAAACATATAAACATATGTAAACATATATAACATAAAAACATACAAATCATCAGTGTATATGTATGCAAACATACATACACCCAATAAATAACGAGAAAAATCCTTGTCACAACAGTTCTCTAGTCACCTTTGGCAAGGCTTCAGCAAGTATTGTCTCTGTGAAACAAATGAAGCTGTCAACTGTGCTTTAGCAAAGACATGGACAAACTGAGGTAGATAATCAGAGATTTAGGAAGTATAACAAAAGAAAGAGCAAAAGAGCAGGGAATGCTTCAATTTGATAGTTACAGTAGATAAGTGAAAGACCAAAGGGCTTAAACTTCACTAGCACACCAGTTTTAGAGACTCAGAAAAATCTCTGGTACTAAGAAAGAAACAGTAAAATTATTGCCTGGGGTAGTCATGGCATAGTTATCACTGAAGGATTTTATAAACTATTATACAAACATTCGTCAGGAGGTACACAGCCGTAATTTATTCTTCCTTGAGGGTCTCCCTGATTTCTTTGTCCAAGATACTGCCATCCAGAACAGTAATTAATTTAACAGATAAGGTACTCACACAAAAAAAAGGTGTTCTGGTATAAACTTTTTGCTCCTACCTAAACAAGTAAATTTTTAACAAGCACTTTGGCCCCTGACTTGAATGCTGATCATCTCATTTGACACAGATGCTCCAACTCCTGAATTACCATTGCAATGGGAATCTCAAGTGTTCTCTCATTTATTTGCCTACAGGAAATTTCTGCATCTAAAAGACAACAGACTGATATTAATTTTGTGCACATTCTTGTAGTGAATAAATTTTTCCATAGTTAAAACTGTTTAGGCTTATTCTTTCCTACTTCACTTATGCAGCTTCCTGCATTCATTTGAATCTCTTGGGATGGGGCAAACATCTCAGTCAATATGTCCAGAGTTTAGCCAATTTTCTTGGACTTAACACACTAACTTTGATAAAGCTATGCATAGGTGGGACAAAACCCCAAATTCAAAAACTGCTTACCTATGTTACCTTGCAAAATTAGGAGTGTCACAGTCTGACCTTTAACATTTTTAGCTTCCATTTCAGCTGTCATCCAACAGAGGCGACAGCTTGATGCCTTATTTTATGCATATTCTGATTGTATTAACTATTTTTAGCTGTCTTTTTTAACTGAAGTGTGTGAGTAAGCACCTTTTGCCAAACTGCAAAGTTCAGCAATGCTTTTAAAGGCATAAGCTCCTTTGAGGTTTGATGCAGTCTTTTCACAAGTAATATGATTTCAATCCAAACTCCCAAATATCATCATTTCACTTTGTGTTCTCAAGGCAACAAAGCAGATAAAATTTTTTTTTTAAAACTAACCCCAAACCCCTCATTACTTCAAACAAGCCTCCTCCATTATTAATGTGATATAAAATTTTTCCCTGATAACCATATTCTGAGCATACCTAGCAATGACATTCCACCCTTTAGCAAAGAGCAAATGGCTTTGAATGGAAACAGCTTAGAGGCTTCCATTGTTTTAAGTTCTGTGGGAATGACAGCATTGCAAGTTATGTAATGTTTGCTGTGTGCAGGCCAGACCTTGCTGTTCTACAGAAATGGCCAGGCTGGATCCTGCAGATGAACTCCTGAGCCCAAACGCTGCAATTCCCAGAACAGGCTGCTCCTCCTCCCTGCTGCAAAGTGGATGTCATCAACAGGCTTGTTGGGGGAGAGCATATGAAGGCTGATAGAGGGAGGAGAATGGGTTTATTCCAAAGTGATGAGGAAAAGCAAACCCAGCACATAAAGTGACTTATGCTAATGAAACCACTAAAATGTAATCACTGACTGTGCAGGGGGTTTAGTAAGGAATGATGAAGGTAAAAACTCGTGGGAGTGCCAGATCAGTGGTAATACGGGAACACCAAATGTCAATCTACCAAAAATCCCATACTATAGAATTTTACTATAGTAATTCTACATGAGAAAATTATTAAGTGAATACAGAGAAAACTTCACTAATTCTTTAAAACTGATTTTTTTAAAGGAGAATTTAGACAGATTCAAATTTTAAAACAATCATAATTTTATCTTGAGGTTCTCTGGCAGTCTAAGTCAGAAAATTAATGAGAGTCTTGCAAAAATAGTTCTGCAGTTCAATCAGTCCTGAGATAAACTTTTAGATACAACTAAGACATAGGACTATTTTCCTTGAAAATATTAAACAAAGTAAAATTCCCTTCTGTAAAACTATAAACATTGTAAATATATTACAGGATGATTTTTTTTTTCGTATTTCATATTGTGATGAAAACAATTGTAGAAACTTAAGGTAGTTTTCAAAGTAACGCCTTACTGATTAATCTTACAAATATACTGGCATCTATATATGCTGTAAATAGCTGCAGCCAGCAGAAAGAATGCTATTTTACAATACATATAACTCAAAGTAGCATCTTAATTAATTTGATATCTCTTTTTACCACATATATGATCAGAATTTAAAATTATATGCTTTGTGTTTTTATCTAAAATTCGATAATGGTAAATCATATAATATAGAAAGTATATAATTTATGCAGGCATGCAACACAAAGACAATTAGAAATACCCTAATTTGATTTCACACAGCATAATTTTGCCTCCCTAGGCAGTGATTACTTTTTGCGGTTTCATTAGCTTCAGTCATAAGAGTTGATTAGGATTTTTTAAATTATTCTTCTAAAAATTAAGCAGAAGTACTTTTTTGTTACCCTTCACATCTCTGGGCATCAAGAAACTCGTGATATTATTGAAATACTGTTGAAAGAGCTGAAGTTTCTGGGTTCTTAAACATTTTGTTCTTCCTTAGTTATATTTTTTTTACCTCCAAAAGTGTTTTTACTGACACAATCCACTGCTTTGCCTGATTAGTGACATAGACTGTGCTACACCCTGTCAACAGGACACAGTCAGTGGCAACAGCCGCTAGGGCAGTGACGATGTGCTACAGCAGCACTGTGACAGTGTGAATGTTCTCCAGGCTCTGGCCTTATGCATGTGTACATCTTCATTGTGGAAATATAGTAAAATGTCATAATTCCAGTTTGCCTCTGCTCAGTCATCTTCTATCCCTGTAAACAAGCACCTATGGAGTGGCACAGAAGCCAAACCAGACTGGAAGGGCCAGCCTGTGTTCGCTGACCTTCCACAGGGAATAGCACCAGACACTGAAATTCCTCCTGGTGTTTTCTGGCTCAGGTAAATAGTATTGTGTTTCCAATAAAAATGTTACTCCAACAGTATTTGAAGTTATAAATAAAAGAATCTGAATATATCCTACAACATTAACACAAAGAGAAAGGCTTTATTTGCTGTAATGACACAGCTCTGATCAGCACTTTAACATCTCACAGCTGTGAAGTCCTTTACATAAAAGGCATCATTTCAAGAAAATGTGTGCAGAAAACTCTTCAATTTATGTTACTGTCTGCTAAAATACTGCTTTAGAAAAACTCTTCATCTTCCTGGATATTCCTTATGACATTATTCTTTCATTATCTCAGATGTAAACGTTAAAGAAAGGACGGATTAATTAGAAAGCCTTTTGCACTAGACACCTGATGTCTAGAAAAATTACTGTTTGTTCTTTAGAAGGTCTGAGAATGGATGAAAGAATTAATTTGAATTAACTGCAGATAGTTCACATTAGTGGATAATTAATTTTGTTCATATTTTGTCCTAGATTTCATTAGGCAACAGTTGTAAACATGTCTGTGCAAGTGAAAGAATGTCAGAATTCAGTTTAGATTACAATTCCTCAGGAAAAAAAATGTAACAGTAAGCATAATCAGCAAGCAAAACCAGAAAAAAGAAACTTATTTAGAATTCAAAGAATTATTTTGTAGCTGTTTAAATAACTTCCATTGGAAGTTAAGGGAATACGACCCTCATCTCTGAAGGTAACCTAAGACCTATGGGACTTCCAAACAGCAAAGGCAATATTCCGGTAATTTAACCTGATAGCTATGATAATGAAATAACAGGAGCAATAGTCTTAAAACACAGGATGGCACTACATTTTGGTTATTTATGTATTTTTACTTTTCATGTTTAAGGTAAGAATTTATAATAGCAAGACATTTCTGCACCTGCGGAGTTTTTTTTTTTTTTACATTTTCTTATTTATGTGCAGAGAGTAAAATTTTGTCTAACAAAAATTACATAATATTGCATAGAATATTTGTAATAAACATGCTTAATCTTTATCTTGAAGACAGGCACTATGAGGGATACATTCTGATTGTGAGGAGGCCAGGACATATCTTGTGGGAAAAATGTGATTAATGTGTATCCTACCCAAGCATTAGTTCAGTGAGTGATAGTTGGGATATAGCACTAATGATAACTCAGATTTAATTCCAAATTGGCTGCTGGCAACACTAGCAACAGTGCCTGCCCTCATTTAGCTGCCATCCTCAGCAATCACCTTAATGTGTAAATTAGACAGATGAAACCTTGCACTGAGTAAGTTTGTTTAACTGATCATCTTGTGTGGAGATGGGGATGAAGGACAAAGGAGGAGTTGCATTGTTGCTTATACCAATGAGGAGGTAGAGCAAGAGTGGTAAAGCATTTACTGATCAGTCATTGTACAAAATTAAGTGCTGTGAAATTTTCTTGGGATAAATGCAAAGGATTTGCTTCACTTGAACTCAGAGGATGCAATTAAATTCACTGGGGAACACTTAGGCTTATATTCAAAGATATTCTGGCTCAAGACCTCCAGATCATTTTTATGGATGCCTTGGGCCTCCACATCCTGAAGTGTTTTTTACAGATTACCTCGTCTCACACTAGCCACCCAAACAAGTGTTACTGCTAGTGTTTTTAAATGCCTGTTAAGATTCAGTACAGTATTGACTAGACTCAGTTTCAAATCTGGAATTCTGCTTCTCGTTGATTTGAAAGAATTGTGTTCTAAAAGTCTCGGACATCTATTACATATGAAAACATTCAAAGCTGCAAAACAGAACTTACTTAAAAGCTGCTCATTCATTAACAACTGCATTAGAAAAGCAGATTTTTTCTACCAAAAATAAAAATAGACTAACCCAAAGAAAGATAAGGAAGAAAATTTACTTGGAAAGAAGGTTATTCTTACAAATCTGAAGGACAGGGGAAGTTCTGCAGATTCTGCAGATATATGGAAATTATTTTAGAAGAACTACAATGTCTTCTTGAAGGATAGTTATGCTGACATTGGAAAAGCAAATGTAGCTTTCTGTGCCTACACAGTATCTGTCTCAGGCACTGAAATAACCATATTGAAAACAAGAGAATGCATCTGCCTTCAGAAATAAAATCAAAACCAAGCTATTTATTATATTGTCTACTTTATCTAATGTGATTACAACTTAATTGATCTTCATTTCACTGTGGTTTCAGTACAATTATGCAGATCTTATATTCTAATAAAATAAACCACTTAACACCTGTTAACAATGGCAATTCAGTTCTCTCAGCACAATATATTTAAAAAAAGTAATTAGGGTGATTTATTAGAAAACTGATTTTAGTGAAAATAGAGATATTTACTATGCCAAGTAAGGTTTGGAATTTTTAAAATGACACTACTTCAATGAAATCTGGTATAAGACTTTCACAGTCTTTATTAAGTCAGCTTTAAGCCACATGAGAAAGACAGAAGGTGGAGTACACCAGAAGATTAAATCAGATATAAATGCAGCCTTACAGTTTGCAAGGAGACACAGGGAGAAACTGGGCTGCAAACCCACTCTATTGCTGTGAATCATTTTGACCTGGTCTAGGGAAGTCTAAATCTCTTACTCAATGAAAAATTTTTGATATAACTCTCGGAACTTACACAAATCTCCCCAAACTTCAGCCAGTCATTTTATGCCAACAAAAATGAGAAAGTTCTCAGATTTGTATACGTGTTTTAATGATGCTTCTGTGATATAAATTGGTTTAATTTTTCTTGAGTAGAACCTTAAGAAGGGCAGTACAAATTCTTTTGTGAGGAAGGACAAATTCTTCAGAATTAAATTAATCCTCGTATTTAAATGTCTTGCAAATATTTAAGGAAAATATGTTGCTTAATGTACAGCAAAGGGTTAGAAAATGTGTTGATAGCAAATGTGTTTTCCACTCAGTAGTTATTTTTCAATTCTTTCTGCAGACTACAGTTTCTGCCTAATGGGGTTCAACAACTCTACTTTAAAGGGTAAGCCTCTAACAGATGCAGGGCCACAACTACATACATACATTCATATATGTATATATGTGCAAATAATTTTATCTATCTCTAGATACATTTAAGTTATTTGGATGTTTTAAAAAGGACATTTGGCCTGGAAAAACAAAACATTCTAACTGTCAATGCTCTTGATCACATTTTTCAGAATACATAGTTTTCACATAAAAAAAAATATGTTTGGATGAAATTTTTTTTTGCATATTTTCTGTTAATTTTTAACCAGCTGTGCATTTGTCATAGCTGACTTTGGCATTATTCTTTTTTAATCACACTACCTTTATTTGGCATATTATTACTTGAGATTTTTTTTTCAGCTTCCAGAATATTTTGTTCACATCATTCCATGAAATGAAAATTATTTTTATGGCTTTGTCTTTGCATCAGTATAGACTTATGATACATACTGACTTTCATTGATATAAGACACTATTTTTTACTAAGAGATGAAGATTTTTTGTGATGATTCTAATTCTTCATCCATCATTCTTTGGTAGGCCATTTTGTGTTCTTCATGATGCCATTTCATCTTTCTCTCTTCATAAACATTGATGTTGAGAGTGAAAATTCCTATATAGTTAATTCCAGTGAGTTTTTGATTGAATTTTGGACTTCAACATAATCAATGAGAAAATTAACTGCATTTCAGCTGGGACTTCCAGACAAATTCGAAGGAATTAGGTACTCAAATATTACTCAATATTATGACTCAATATTATGACTCTCTTGTCAGCACAGTGTCTTATCACTCTCTGTATTTTGAGCCTCGCCCAGACTGTTAGCGTTGAAACACATAATCACAGAATGCAGGTGCTTTATTGAAGAGCTCTGGGAATCAGGGGTGCAAACCCAAATCTGACTCCCACATGGGTCCTAGATGAACATGTTTTTATACTCTTTACATTATATAACTATACATTAATTATTAAACCCATATTGTTCTATTGTATACATTGCTCTTATCCACACATGAATTCTTGTAATTTTCATTAGGCCCCCCCCAGATATTCTTTCTCATGATTCTTGTTATGATTACACCATTTCTCATTATTATTACGATTAACCAATAATCATATTCAATTACCAAACAATCATTACACTTAACAGTCATATCATTTATCATATGATGATTACGCAGGTGTAGCTTCACACGATCTAGAAAAAAACAAAGCTCAATATTCATTTCCAGGGCCTAGTTCCCTTTCCCAGGCCTATCCCCCTGAATCTATTGTATGCAGTTCCCATGACTTTTAGAAACATTTTAACCCTATGCTATCAAGATCACATTCAGATGACCTGTAAAGATTTGCAGAAATTTCAGTCAATCATGAGAGGCTTGAGAGAGGGTCACACCCACTGCTGCAGCACTGTTCCTCTCATTTACAGGGCTCACACAACTCTGCAGTGCTTCCGACGATCCCACCCAGACCTGGAGCTGCCTGCCAGGACAGGCACCAAAGCTGGCAGCTTGGGAGGCACCACAGGAGGCAAGACTTGACCTCTCAAAACTACCAGCAAATTCGCCAGCCAGATAAAACTGACTGCAAATTATCTCCGAGTTTCCTTAGCTGAATTTCACTGAATGATCTCTCCTGTGGCTGTTAAGCAGCACATTGATTAACAAGCGAGCACCTTGTGCTTCAGAGATGTCAGACCTGCACGGCTCTTTGAAACTGCAGCCCAGTTGCTATGGCTACCACAGGCTCCCATAGGATGGCTGCATTTAGCTGGCACATCACAAACACCCAGAATACTAATGAAATGGAAGAGTCCATCTATCTGCACTGCAATTCAAAGGTGCGTTTTACAAATCTAAAACATTTGCACTTAGTCAACTGCAAGTACAATTATCTTATTTCTCAATTATAAAAAAAACAACAAAACCAACAACCCTACTGTCTTTGCAGAAACCTTTTCTCTCTCTTTGTCCCATAACTAGATTTCATTTTCATGCAATGTTTTTTAATAAACAGGTCAAATTTTGTGGCTTAACATAAATAAGTATCCATTTTCCTAAAATTATAATTAAGCAAAGGTAATAAGGATTTCACATTAGCTATATGCCTATTTCCTGCGGGGTCAGAAAATACAAAACTGGATTTAAACTGACTTTTCTTCTTTTGGCTGAAGCATCACTGGCCTTTGCAATACAGTTCACCGAATCTCATGTTGCTGAAATTGTGACAGGCACCTAATAATTATCTAACAAAAAAAGTCTTCCACTGTGATTTAATTCCAATCTTAGGCCATAAAGTGAGGCGTTGCCAGTGCATATGCTGCCTCCACAGATGTAATGCAGGGCTAATTGGATCCTGCTCCATTTACATGAGATGGCACATTAAACAATTCTCATAATAGGTACCCTTCCTGTTAAAGGACCCCTTAAGTTCATACAGCATCCTTAGACAGGTGAGATTCATGAACACCGGGATGATGAAATCACTTTACCAGTAAATCCAAAAAGCATGTGAGACTTACACTAAATTATGGAAGTGGTCAAGTACCCATTTCCATGTCAGATTGTTTTTTTGATGCATATTCCCAGACATTTCTCTTTTATTTGTTTTTCACACATGTAAAAATCATTGCAGCATTTCTCACAGTTCACATATGAGGACTGCAGTGGAAAACATAATCTGAAAACATAGTTTTAACCATATAAAATTTTAAATACCTCCAAATCACATATATAACTGATCACTGGAAGAGAAGCTTCCATCACTTTCCATTCACTTAACATTGAATCAGATTTTCAACCACTGATAACAACACAGGCACAACTTCTTAGTTATACACGGAAAAAAAGGGTCTCCCCATTAAAACAGAGAGATTGTTGACAGAAAGATGAATCGTAGTCTCCAGTGTGTTTTTTAAAACACCACATGCATAAGGGAGACTTCAGCAAGCTTGTACAACATCTTGAGTAACCTCCATTTAGATTTACAGTCTGTATTGATTAATATGTACCGATAGAAACCCTACACTGTAAAAAAAGAGATGTCTGGAGAAGGCAGGAGTTATGTTTTGAAGTAATTTCTACTCTGTTTTCATGAAGAGTTGAATGAATTTGTTGTAGATAGATAATGCGGTGGTTGGCTCTCACAATTAAGAGATGAATATTATGTGTATGTTAAGAGAAGTCTTATTGATGTATAGTTATGTTATTGTGATTTGTTGTTTAGACATCCTCTGCTCTCCCCACAGTCCCCTTCACCCCCTGCATGGCTGCCAAGGGCCAGCCTTGGTGGCCAGGACATGTGGAGGGAGGCCGTGTCCCTGTGCCCTCGCACGGGCCCTTGGGAATAGGGCAGGCTGGTTGCTAAGGGGTGTGGCATGACAACACCTGACTGCCAATCAAGGTGAAAGAAAGTGATCTCCACCAATGGACGGTGAGGAAGAGTTGAGTGACAGACTGTGGGAGGGGCCAGGGCTGCCTGACACAGCCCCAGGGGTACAAAAGGCAGAGCAGCCATTTTGTAGACGAGCACATGGTGGCTGATCATACGCTACCAGTGCACCTTCCCTTTTTCCTTACTCAGTCCTTTTCTTGTATTTTGTTAACGTTTAATAAACCTTTGAAATTTTAAAAGTGAGTGGTGTTTCTCCCAAATTGGTTATACTGAATTGTTGAGGGAAGCAGAAAAATACACAGCTAGAAAAACTATGACCTGTAAATAATCTATTACATAGGCAGCTTCTGAAGAAAGAGGCTTTGCAGTTTGATATTTGTCAAAATCCACTGTGCAAAGATTATTAAAGTGCATAATCCTAAAATCTCTTAGTGACTATCAAAACAGAGTGTTCATGATTGTTAGTATCACGCCCAAATCCTACAAATTATGTGTGGAGGATATGTTTCAAATAATAAATAATGCTTAAACTTGGCTAAAGACATCAATGAAGTTTTATAGCAAGAGAAGCACAAAGTCAATAGACTTTGAGCTATAAGATGGGTGTGGTGAAGTGGAGGGTGGAGGGATGGACATGTAGAAGGTAAAGAAAACTGCCTGTAGATATGCAGGATCTTCTGAATGTGTCTATGTTTAAGACTTTTTCACAGTCTGACTTCACAGAGCTCAGTAAGGGAATGGAATATTTGGCTTTGCTGATAAATAAAAGCTCTTTTGGCTTTTCTTGCCAAGGTGCACATATAGTGAAACTATTGGAAGCCTTCCTCTAAATTCAATTAAGATCAGACAGCTGATTTAAAGCTAATATTTTTTTTAAACACCTGTCCATTTTAACAAAATATTTGTATTCCTTTTCTATTTTATCCAAACTGATGAGTACCATGAACAATAATCTAACTTCTTATCACACAGTCTCTGGTGCAGTGACAGCTGTTATGGCATTTTCCCAGTAGCACTGCAGATGCCTATACATTTTAACTGTTCTTTAGGAGCTTGGTGACAAACTTTAGGGGGAAAATCAATGGGTAAAAACTCGTACTCCTACCAAGAAGTGTGATTTTCCTGCAAGTCTCTTTTAGTTCTTTTCAAAGGCAGTGATACTAATCTGCCCAAGTCAAATAAAGTGAATGAAACAGTTTTAGTAGGTATTTTGAGTTAATTGAGGTAGATGCCGAGAAAAGTGTCCTTTCCAACTTATTATATTCTATTATCTTGTTGTACAGACAGACATAACCAAGGCTGCCCTCTCAATCCACAAATGCAAGCCCACACCTTAGGACAGTATCATTCCAAATAGCTTCTCAGGAGCCGCAACCACAAGGCCTCCTCTCTGGGGAATTTACTACAAGGAGCAGTGAGCAATCAGAAATAATTCCACAACAATTCCTGTAGTTGACTCTTTTAGGGGTTGTGCATAGGCATGTAAGCACATAACATTCCTTCTTTTGTAGATCTCATATACTTCTTTCATGATCCAGTTAATTAAGTTCTCAGAAATGNTGCAGTCTTGTAGTGAAAGGCCTCAGGAATGACTCCGGGGGGCACTTCTAGGGGTTTCTGATGGATAATGACACCCCCTCAGCTGCCTCTCATGTGAANCAGAAATTCCTCTGTCCAAATTAAGGTGCAAGTGAGACCATATGTCAGTGACAATCCAATGGATTAATTTAATAGTATGTATGAGAAAGAGAGAGAGAAGGAAAGAGACACAGAAAGAAAGAAAAATAGAAAATAGGTGAGGGGACAAAAAGACAGTGACAGAGACAGAGTAAAGAAAATATCACCACTCCATGGATCCCAACGATGCTCTGTTAATCCTCTCCAGCTGGTCTTCTTGGTGGTGAAGGAGCCCCTAAAAAGCATAGAATCCAATATATGCTCAGGCCAGGTGGGAATGCCCAGGTACCTCCTGGCGAGTGAGGGGGAGGGAGGGAGGGAGGGAGGGGTGGAGGGAGAGGGTTTGCAATTGTCTCTTACAACAGACTCTGGGTTTGTGGCATCACATGCAGTCTTGTAGTGAAAGGCCTCAGGAATGACTCCGGGGGGCACTTCTAGGGGTTTCTGATGGATAATGACACCCCCTCAGCTGCCTCTCATGTGAACATCCCATGGATGTGGCCTGTGGGGTTGAGGGGTCTCACGCTGGGCCAGTTTGTGCAAGGGAGGATGGGTGTTCACTGCCTTTGACCAGAGTTTACACCTGAAACCTCCATCCCCCCTTCATTTTGCGGGGAGTAAACCTGAGTTCTGCAGGCTGCGGTCTCCCCCACCCCAAACTCAGACAGGGAAGAATCTCTGCTGCGTTTGGCTTTCTTTTGGATGCATTCCTCTCCCTCAGCTGTGTTTGTTTTTCCCAAGCTCAGATGATTGAACAATAGCATTATCTAGGTGGCTTAATTTACAGTCCAAAGTTCCAGTCAGGTATCTTCTGGGAGGTTTCTCTGGTTATAGCTTCTTTATACAGTTTTTGTTATAATGGGCAGAACTGTCTTGTATCGATGTTTGAGGCATGAACTATTTCAGTCTCTGACAACTTCTCTACAAAATAATTAACAAGCGAAAAGTTTCCAGCAATCTATATTATATTCTTATGCAATAAAAATTCTTCTTTATTGAAACTGAAATAAAGCTTGCGGCTCAAGTAAGATATCACACAGAAATCTTGTGGTGTTTAATACACGATAAGCACTTGAAAGATTTACATAAATCATGCCAGATTTTTAACTTCTTCACTATTTCACTGTCATTTAGAGTAATTTGCAGTTGGTGATTTACAGAGCAGAAGTATTCATAGTGGCTGTGTGGTACTGAACAGTTTCTACTGTGCAATTTCCGTATAAATAATAATTTTTCATCTGTTTCATGTAAGCATGACAATGCAGCAAGACATAGTGGCATATTTCTAACATGGTCTATTCCCAAAAGTAAGTCAATATTCTTTGGATGATATTCCCTAAAACCAGATAGACTGTACATTTGTTAGAAATGTATTTACAGCAGCCTTTCAATGAATGGGGAAACTGATCTTAGAGGCCCAAAGTGGACACCCAAACCTTGCCATATCAGAAATAGTAAGGAACATCATGGAGCATCTCTTACACAATACAGGCCTGTTTTGTGCAACACATAATACAGGGTGTTCCTTAGAAAAACTGGAGCTGCTTGGCTTTAGTGCAAAAGAGGAAAATAAAATTAAATGTAGTTACTCAAAGAAACAACCCAGAAGTTGTTCTGTTTCACTAAGGATCTTACAATATGACTTTTCTCTAAGTGTTGGAAAACCAGTTTAAAAATTTTTGTATAACTTTAGCCAAGTTTGTTCACCTTTGTCCCGGGGAGGGAGACAACTGAAGCTTTTTTTCAGGGCATTGTTAATCTAGGTAAAGCCTGATGAACTTAACATACCAACAGACTAGGAGCAGCCCAAAGAAAGATAAAAGGCCATCAACAGAACATCAACAGAACATCAGTGGCCATCTATGAATATCTACCCCAGACTCAGGGGGAGGAACCAAGCATTTCCTACCTAGATAAAATCTGAGATTTGGAACACCAGAGCAGCCTTTTTCCACTAGATTCCCAGAGAAAGACCAGGCCCATCTTCATCACCACTAGACCTTCAGAGGAAAACTACACCCTTCTCCAGGATTATTGCTTCAACAGAACCACATCTGTCACTCCAAGAAGACTGTAGCCACCATTTAATCAGACTGAAACCTGACCAACATGGTGTCAGGTTGTATTCTGACTCTGACAGTGTTTTGGTTTTTGTATTACTGTATTTTATTCTAATTTTTCTAGTAAAGAACTGTTATTCCTATTCCCATATCTTTACCTAAGAGCTCCTTAATTTCAAAATTAAAATAATTTAGAGAGGTGGGTTTACATTTTCCATTTCAAAAGAGGGTCCTGCCTTCCTAAACAGACACCTGTCTTTCAAACCAAAACAGGGAAGAAATTGTAAAAAAAGGCCTAAAGTCCTGCATAATGGAAAATTCAGAAGAGGAGACCTATATACTTCTTGATAATTTTTTTCTTTTCTTAGAGCAAATTCATGCAAGTCTATTTATGTCTATTTTTCTATTAATGGCTCTGCGGTTTTCCTCAAGATGTGAATCTGACCCAGTTCACTTGAAGTATCTATTATTTTCCTCTGTTCTTAGGACCTGAGAGCAGGGAAAGGGAAAAGTTTTTCAGGTATTTTTTTTATAAGCTTCTGTACACACTAAAATTAGAAAGGAAAATAATTTAATACTTAGCATTATTCCTAAGTAACACATGTATTTGACTTAATTAAACACATAAAAGCTATGCTTTCAGTTAACAATCACAAGAACATTCTGTATAAAGGATTTTCTTGAACAACTCTTCAAGCATTAATTGATAGACTGTGATAGGCTAACTTGCTGTAATTGTCTGTTTCAAGAATTACATATGTGACTCTTGAGAGTGGTTTATTGGAGGTTATCCAAAACTAGCATCTGTCCACAGCACTGGAAAAATTGGACTTCCCTATTTGTGCCATACATTTCACCATATTTCACACAGAGGGAAAACTCCATTCATATTGTCAAGAACTTCTCCATGGTATTGTTTTCAGCAAAGGAATAAAGAACTCTGTTTTTTGAGTATTCCAAAACCCACACTCTGTCCAAAACCAACCAAAACACTGTTCTTCTTTGAAGTTGTTCAACTTCAAAATAATCATATAAAATGGAAAGAATTCAGTGGCTCAGATGATAACAACTGGAGCAGCTGTTTTATATGTAAAATTCTGAAAGCAAATAAAAGAGAGCTGGAAAAAGGGGCTTTTTTGATGTGTTTTCTTGCAACCAGAGTTTAATTATGCTAATCTTCAGCAAAGTAAACCACTTGCTAGAAAGATTATTTTCAAACATCATACTTTTAACTGCAACTTCATTTGCTTGATGGTTGGCTACATTGCAGAAATTAGGGGAATTGTTTCTAGAACATGTATAAAAACTTGTAAGCAAAGTAGCCTCCTGCCAGATCCAAGGTACCAGGCCAGTTAGAAGTTTGCCAGGGTGTGGACACATCAAGGGATGCTGAAGATGGTGTCTTGGAGTGGTTTGCTCTTCCCTTATGCTCTGCTCTATACCCAAAGATGGTTGCTGTAGCTTTAAAGTGGGGCTTGGCAGGGGAAGCCTTGGAGCTCTGGAGTGGACTTTTTCAAACCTCACTTCCCAGCGTCTGTTGTGCTAGGCAGACTGGGCTCTCTGTTGCTTAGTTAGCTTGGGTTTTTTTTTGCTTAGGCAAGAAGTTATTTTCCCTTTCCCTTGCCTTGGAGACTGTGGCAACAATCC
Source organism: Toxostoma redivivum (assembly GCA_013397375.1). Taxonomy (NCBI): domain Eukaryota; kingdom Metazoa; phylum Chordata; class Aves; order Passeriformes; family Mimidae; genus Toxostoma; species Toxostoma redivivum. The sequence goes on from VXBI01005475.1 coordinate 58,147, forward strand.
TTTGAAGCCTTTGGTTTTTTTCCCGAACAGTTTTGTTTTGTTTGGTCCGAGGCCAGAGAGGACTAGCAGTGGAAGAAGCGGGGAACCAGTGGGGAACTGAGTGGCTGTTCCATCCCAGCCCCAGACCTCGAAAAAGCTAACCCAGTGAAAGACAGGACCCTAAATCCACCAGCTTCATCTGCTGTGAAGTGGAGACCAACATCAGAGATTCACCAGGTTTCCAACTGGCTTTTTTCCTGAGCTGCTGGGCGTACTTTTGTTTTTTATTTCCCTGAGACAAAAGTCCTTGCTGTTCTTCTTTTCTTTTCCCCTCCTCCTTGGCACATGGTCAGCCGCTGTTTTTTTTCCTTCCCCTGGCACTTTGGTTTTTTGGTTGGGTTTTTTTTTTTTTTTTTTGTCGGTTTTTTTTTTTTTTTTTTGGGTTTTTTTTT